>JAXISO010000260.1:0-56139 GCA_036785465.1 Colletotrichum agaves
TACTATATAGAATAATATAATAAAGGGAATCTATATTATTTAGAATTATATTTATAAGAATATAAATTCTAAGTTTAAAACTTATTACTATTATATTAAAAAGGGCCTTAATATTTAATTTTATAAACTTAAGTAATATATAAATTATAGCTCTTAAGAGAAAAGGGCTTAAGTAATTATAGAATACTAATTTATATTAGTATATCCCTATTAAAAATATCTTAATACTAAAAAGAATCTAGAAACCTAGATTTCCCACTAAGAGAGCACTTTCTATAAGGCCTTTATAAACAAAGTACCCAATATATAATCCATAAATCTATAATTTCTAAAACTCTATAGGGCCTTAAACTAAAACTATATAGAGTTATAAGTATTTACTTACTAAGTTGGGAAGAGTAAAGAAGTCCATAATAATACCCTTACAATAAGTATAGTAATTATTAACCTCTAAGAATTTCTCTTTAATTATAATAATACTTAAGAGAAGGGAAAAATAACCTATAAAGTCTTTAGACTAGTCTTATAAACTTATAAGGAGCTAACTAATATAGTTAAGTACTAAGGCTCTACTCCTAATACTTTAAATAAAGGAAAAAATCAAGGGCAAATAAAGACTCTCACTAGTAATTACTAAAAGTAAAAAGAGTTAATTTTAGACTCTCCTATAATAAGTAAAATTACCTATAAGATTTATTAAATATATTACCTACTCCCAAAGTATTACTATATTAATAAAATACTTTACCTAAAAACTTAAGAGCTAAATTATAGAATTTAAGTAGTACTTAAGTACTATATAAAGAGTAACTCCAACTTTATAAAATATATTCAAAAAATTATAAAAACCTTAGTCCAACTTAATTAATTATATAGAAAGTTAAGAAATTAAATAGGAGTAGCTTTTATAACTCAGAAGTATTATATACTTATAAACTCCACAATTCTGGACTTAGGAGTAATAATACATATCTTTAATAACTCTTACTAATTTATAACCTTAAAAATAGCCCTATTAGGGGACTTCCTATAAGTAGGGACTTAGAGAGTTCTAATTAAGGCCTATAGAACTACTTATATTTATTTAAAAGAGCCTAAGGGGCCTATTATACTCTAACTTTATAATATAATACTTTATATAGGCCTTATAAATAACCTAGTATCCCTTTAAAAGTTTTATAAATAAGGGATTTAGTAAAATATAAGCCCTAGTAATAACTATATATACTATATAAACTAAAGCCTATTATACTCTCTTAAGTATATTAATAATTAATATATACTAAATTATTAGCCCCTATATAATATAATACTTATAATAATTATCCCTTTACCTAAGCCTACTCCTAATAAACTCCCAAGACTAAAGAAAAAGCATAAGTTTACCTCTAAAACTATTTAAAGACCTATTTAGGGCTTTATTAAACTCTAGTATTATAAATTAGGCTACCTAGGACTAGAGCCTATTAAATATATCACAAATACAGTAAGGGGCGCGCAGTTACTCACAGGTTCTATAAGTATAAAGATAGTTAATTATAAGGTGTATAGGATAGGGAAAATACATAGAATAGTCTATTGAACTCCCAAGGAATCCATGGCCCGCGTAAAACTAAGTAAGAGGCTTACAATTAATTTTTATAACTATAAATAGGGCTATAAAGGAGTAACTTTATTAATAATTATAATTAATAGAATTATAAGCCTTATATAGAACTTCTATTTATTAGACTATAAAATAAATATACTTCTTAGTATAATTAAAAAACTCCTAGTCTACCTTTAAAATATATACTATATATAAGTAAAGGAAATTAAAACTAATAATAAAATCTATAAATATAAGTATATCTAATTTATAATTTATAATTAAAGTATTAAACTTAAATTATCTACCTTAAATACTTAAGCCTAAAATAGGGGGGTAGAGTGAATAGTAATAATAATAAAGGAGTAAGCTAGAGTAATAACTATTAGCACAAAACTCCTATTTATCCTATAGCCTAAAATTATAAAGGCTATAGTATACTTATATAATTATATACTCTCTATATTCTAAGGCTAGAGAATACCTTATAAGCTCTTTAATTAATACTTTTAAAATAATAATAATAAACCCCTAGTAAGACTTAATTTCTTATACCTTTATATATATAACTATAAAGTATATATAATAATAAAAGAGACTTAGCTCTATTAAAAGTACCTCTAGAAACTTATACTAAGAGTATTTATTAGTTTCCTTATAGGGTATATATTAAGTAATTTATTTTATATTTAAAATTCACTTAAAAGTAAGGTATTTACTATAAGGAATATAGTATTTAATAAGAAGAGATTCTATAATAATAACTTATAATAAATAGTAAAGGAGTTTTATTATATAAATCTTAATATAATTTAGGAATATATTACCTAACTAATTAAATAATTATATAGTACTCCCGCATAATAAGATACTAATAAAGAGGTAAATAAAATTATTAAATATATTAATACTAAGTTTCCTAAAGAGGCTAGGTAGGTTAAAGACCCAGTCTATAGAGCTAAGAAGTATATAGAAGTATAGTTTAAGTTACTCCTAACTTCTCTAGACTCTCTAGAGCCCATAGTATTTTTTATAAGGCTAAATAAAGACCTTAAGATAAGTATTAATATAAGGGGGTGAATCTAGGACTTATTTAAAAAGCTCGCGCCTAAGAGAATAACCCCTAGAATATCTTTTAAAATAGCCTTCCTAGTAAGAAGCTACTTATATAAAGACTCTTAAGTTCTTCCTTATAAATTAAATAACTTATTATATTCACATATAGTACCTAGTATATTTTATATAGGTAATAAGGGTGAAATAGAGATTAATAAGAGCCTAGTATATAGTAATAAGCTCTCTAGAAACTCCTAGTTATTAGAGACTCTAGGAAAGGGCTTTAAGTATTATAATAAGCCCTTTAGAAGCTCCCTCCCTATAAAAGCTTATAATATTATAATTTCTCACCTTTTAAGTACTTACTAAAAAAATTTACTACCTCTACTAATATTATATTAGTAATTATTAAGTTAAGAAGAGTATTTTAAATTTAAGAAGAAGAGGTTAAATACCTTAAGTAAACCTTACTCTCTAATAAAGGGCTTTTAAAAAGCTAAGAAAAACTATTTTAGAGGGTATAAACTATTCTAATTATAGGAGGAAATTAAGAAGAGTACCTTAAGAGAATACTAAGTACTTAGTTATTACTAAGTATATATTTATAAATTAAATAAATATAGGAGGCTAATAAAACTAAAGGCCTACTTAGTTATATAAGGTAATTAATAAGTATAAAATACTTATAATATATATATAGTAACTCTTATAGGAACCTCTTTTTATACTCTTATAACTATTATAGCCTAATTTAATTTTAAGCTTCTCTAATATAATATAATAAATATATTTATATATATACTAATTAATAAGGAGATCTATATATAAATACCTCCTGGGTATAAGAAACCTAGGAGTGTACTAAGACTTTAAAAAGCTCTCTATAGTTTCTAGAGGTTACTATTACTTTGGTAATATTACCTAAAAAAGGGACTTAAAAAGCTAAACTTCTCCTAAGTTCTTAGAGAAAACTACTATTAGTAGAAGGGATAAGTAATATTCTTCTTCTATATTAATAATTATATTCTAGTATTTCTAAAATTGTATAAGGTTTTTATAAAGGAAGTAATTACTAAACTTTAGTAGAGGTACTACCTTAAAGGTAGAAAGCCTCTCTAATAGTTTTTAGGGATTAAAATTCTATATAATAGAGTATTTTAATAATTATAGTTATTATAGGCTATATATTATGAGAAGGTTAAGAAACTTCTCCCTAAGAGTTATAAACCTCATATAAGAGATATAACTCCTATAGAATAAGTTAAGCTTCTCCTATATAAAAATAAAGCCTTAATAAGTAAAATAAACCTCTTCTAGTATAAAGTGGAAATAATCCTATATATAGTAGTAATAATAAGGCTAAATATTACTTTTATAATAAGCTAATTTACTTATTTTAATTAAAACTTAGGCTTAAAATATTAAGAGGCTACTAATTAAGTCCTTTAATATTTATATAATACTTACTACTTTTACCCTAAGTATAGAGTAAATCTAGGGACCTTAAGTAATATATTAAAAATAACTTTAAATATAAATTTTAGAGATAATATAATTAATTATAAGAGCTCCTAGGGTTTTATAATAAAACTCTTTAGTAGGATTATAGCCTAAAAAGTAAATAAGTAATTAATAATAACTACTTTAATAATTAAGATTAAACTCCTTATACTCTTATATACTATAAAGGAGGTATTATTTATAAATTAACTTATTATAGTACTCTAAGTTAGGCTCTTATTAGTACTAGAATCTCATATAGTTTTCCTATTAACTTAAAGTAAAGCTCTAACTATTCATATTTAGTATAATAACCTTTAAATTATTTAATTAATAATAAAGGAACTTATATAACTTTAAATAAGACTAAAGTATATAAATATATATAACTACTAACTTTATTAGGAAATTTATAAGGACTAAATAAGAGTCTCTTATACTCCCTTAGTTAAACTAATAATTAATAGACTTATTAAAGTACTTTTAAAATAACTATTTAAAGTCTTTTAAATATAATTAGAACTTTAAAATAAAACTTAAGAGCTTAAATATATTTAAAAAGCTAAACTTAAGAAGAATAAAGAGAAGTAAATAAAACTAATATAGTTAAATAATACCTAAAAAATAGAATTAATAAATAATTTTATAGAATTAAGAGTTTTATAATAAAGGAATAATAATAAGAGAGTAAAAATAAGAGCTCTATTATAAACTTAAAGTCTAAAAAGCTAAAAATATTTATAAGTATAAAGCCCCTAAGAAAATTATAAGAAACTCTACCTAAGCTATAACCTATAATAAGAGAAATAAAAACTACCTATAAAGAGTATAAATTTAATAATTTAAAAATTCTCTAGTATAAATAATTTACTTATATATATTAAGTATAATATAAAGAAGTTATAAGACTAGGCTCTTAAGTACTATAATACTTAGAAGGAGATTAAGAGAGTAATAAGAAATTATAATTAAATTATTAACTATAAAAGTAACTAGAGTAGGAATAATAAGTATAGGAGATAAGAAACTAAAACTACTAGGAGAAACAAAATTATTAAAAAAATATAAAGGAATACTACTAAAAAGAGGGATCTCTAAGTAAGTCTTACTAGGAATAATAATACTAAAGGTGGGAGGTACTTTAAAAATAAGAGTAGGTATAATAATAGTAGGAGTAGCTCTAATAAAAGTTAGAGTAGTAAGAGTAATTAAAGTAATAAGTATAATAGGGGTAATAAGAGTAGTAGGAGTAACCTAAGTAGGGGTAAAAGAGGTACTATTAGGCCCTATTATTATAATTATTTACTTAGAATTAATACTAACCTTCTAAACTACTTAAATAACTTTTATAGTATAATAAAGTTTATTTTATTTTATTATAATAGCCTAAAATAAAAAATTAATAAAACTTAAGAGAGAAAATAAAAATTTAAAATATATATAATTTTTAAGGTATATAAATTAGTATAGAGAATATAAAACTCCTAATAAAAATAAATAGTAATAAGAGTACTATTCTAGTAAGTATTACTATATATATAATAATAGTAGTATTTATAAGGCCCCTTATAATATATACTAAACTTACTAGGACCCTTAATAAAGAATAATAAGTAATTAAAGTATAGGTTATACTCCTTAGTATTATTATTAGTATTATTATAAAACTTTAAATTACTTAAACTAGAATTACCTATAGGCCTACTCTTCTTCTTAGGAGTTTTTAGAGTACTTTTCTTAATAATAGCCTTCTTCTTCCTCTCCTTAGTAGCCTTAGTACACCTCACTTTAACCTCCTTAATTACTTAGTAAATAGAATAGTATTATTTTTTTATAAAAATCTTATTAAAATAACTAAATAATAAGTATAAGAGTACTAAAACTTACTAATAGGAGTTTTATCCTTATTTTCCTCCTTATCCTTAGGAAATATACACTTATTACTAACCTTAGGAGTATTCTCACTAGCTGGGGTGGGAGTAGCCTTACTAACTAGAGCTAGTTTAGTAGGGGGGGTAGGCTTAATAATAGAATTATTAATTACTTTATTAATAGGAACTAATTTAATAGGGAGTATAGGAGTTTTATTAGAAGCTATTATAAAAAGTAAAATAACTTAAGAAGAATTAGTAATTAACTATATAAGGTTTTTAGTAATTTTTAAGAAAGTATACCTATAATTATAAATAATTTAAAAAAATAAAAAAAAGGAAATTAAAAATTAATAAATAAAAATATAATAAAATATTATTTATATTATAAATTTATATAAAGGTAGTAGGTAGTACTAATTAATTATAAAATTCAAAGAAATTACTAACTATTTTTCTAATAATAATAAATAGTAATTATAACTTAGTAAGTATTTATTATTATTAATATAAAGGAGAATAATACTCCTATAATAAAAAGGAGGCTATTTAGAACTTATAAGAATATTTATAGGGGTATACTAAGTAAGTATTAATAACTCCTAAGGGGGTATATTAAATTTAGGGGGTGCTTATTTATAGAATAGTTAGTCCGCAACTCGTAGTTATAAGACTCGCGAGTCTTATATCTCTGCGCGAAATTCTCATAGTTCCATAGTAACAATAATATAATATAGAGATTACTAATTTTAATAAATTACCTAGTGAGAATATTAGTATAAGAGATAGCTTATTTATTAGTAGTAGGGGCTTAGGTAATTCTAGCTCTAGGTTAGGTAGTAAAGATATTTTTATTTTTATAAAAAGGGGAATAAGAGTAATTAATATTTATCTCTTTAGGGAAAATATATTTAATTATAATTTAATAATTTAGGGTATATTAACTAGTAATAAGTATTATAAATATAAATTTAAAAGTATTTATATAGTATTAAATAATATTTATATTTTATTTATTCTTTTAAAATTAAGTAATAATAATATTAAGTACTATAATAATAATTATACTAATTTAATAATATTAATTATAGAGATTTATAATTTTATTTAATATAAAGTTTTTTATAATTATATTATAAATTAATATAATAGTAGTATTAAGAGTTTTAGGGTTCCCCTACCTAGAAATTAGTATTTTTTAGTTAATTATAACTCTTTTTATTTTATTTATAATAAGTATATATTATACTTTCTACTTCTTTATAAGTAACTCTTAATAAGTAGTTGTATTGTATTTCGCGTGAGTAGCTAGGAGCCTAAGCTGGCGCTGGATTAGTGAGGGAGAAAATAAGGAAGAAGATGGCACAGAAACCTGCGCTAGTGCGCCGCTAGTGGAAGCCGGCATAGTGTGGGTAGGGAGATCGTGAGATTTAGGTTTTGGGGGTTGTTAGTAAAATTGGTGTGGGTAGGTGGCCCGCACTAACAGTGCGTGCCAAGAAAAATAAATAGGAGGAGAAGTTCGGCATAGAGCAATGGTGGTAAGGCGTCCATGCTGGGTACATGAAACCTGAGTCCTCGATCTGGGTCCAGTCCGGGAAGTAAAGCACATCATCGTTCAAGGGATCATGCCGATGAACATAGAATCCTTTGGAAGAGACGTTGAGCAAGGCTCCATGTTTGACGAGCAGTTTGTTGGCGTCATGGTCCCCTTGCTCCGTAGCTATATGGACCGGGAACCAGTACTCTGCACCGGTCTCCATCAAGTCGAAATCGCAAACCATATCCCAATCATGGCGAGATTGAAAGGGTATTTCCAAGAGTAGAAGGAAATGAATCTGTGAAGAGCAGCTAAAGAGCAGGTATCATGATGTATTGGAGCTGGGCTGCCTATGGGTGAATCTGGTGGGTTGTTGTTGTTCTGAAGTTGTTGTATGAGGGAAGAAGAGGAAGGAAGGGAAGGTGCTGAAGGTGCTAAAGTAGGCCTAGCCTACCCACGTGACGTAACAGAATCGTTCTTTCGAGGACATTTTCCGATCCCATTCGCTGTAGCCTCTGGGTTTATATCTAATGATGCCAGTAGCGAGAAAGCCCGCGGCGAAGTGGCAGTTGGTAAGTATCTTCTTCATGACACTAAGAAGACCCATTTCTGCAGCCCAGCACAGGAGGTAGGTGTGCCTAGCAGAGCCAACCTTGCAGAGACGGTTTTCTGAAGTAGCGTTGAAGAAGCCATCGTTGCAAGAACGAGATTTTGGTCTTTAATCGCAACTGGGGCGTAGTAGTCTTCGACCAAACTGTCGACAATAGCAATCGTCAGTTCTGGGGGCAGGTTGCAGAGGTTCGCCATCTTGAACGGCCGTGGTTCCTCTTCTCTCGAGGTTTCTCGTATTATTACTCCACCATTTGTGTCGCGAGAACGCTTCCTGCCTTCTCCAGTCGGCAAGTCCTCATTTGCCAAATAGGACAACTGGAAGAATGAAGCTATTCCGAGCCGCAATTGGTTGGGGTATGTCATGACTCATGTGCCACGTGTTTGAGTAGTTATAAAAGACTGACAGGTCAGCACAGGCAGACATGGGCACCTGTACAGCGCTTTGTCCTTCGCCGGCCTTTGCGTTGATACCGGTGCCTAGGATTTGGGACATCTTCTACTTTGATTTGCATCACCCAACCGACAGCCGAGCCGTTGCCCCGTTTGGCTTCGACGCCGCATCAGATGCCGCGCCCGACGATGCTTGGCGGAGATACCGGTGCCGAACCCATGCTCCAACCCCGGTCCAGCGCATCGCCGCCCGCATTTCCAGATCTCGGCGGCGGAAATCGTGCAGGACGGGGGCTTTTCTATCTCCGCCGCATCATTCCCCAGTTGCATCACTGGGAGCTGTCATCCAATCGACTCAGCCGCCTCAATGCGAAGCTCAGCTCATTACTCGCCATTTCGAACGAACGTGGCGTGGGAGGCATAACAAAGAGTTCTCATGTCACCGGAGACCAGCGGCAGTCCGAAGTCCCGTAATGTGACTCGTCCCTGAGCACCAGAACTGCTTGTCCGACGCGAGTGTGAGTGGCCATGAAACAACCCCGTCCCACCGTCCCAAATGCCGCGACGCTCAAGCCCCTTCATCGACAACGACCCTGTCACCCTATTTCCGAACTTGGCTAGGAAACTTCGATCGGACGGGAGCAGCCGGTGCTTCGGTTGGCTCGCACTTACACCGTTAATCCCGGCGTGTATTCGGCTCCGGTCGTACGTGTGGCGCTTGTCGGCATGCTCCCGGAAACATTTGTGCACCTGCATAACTGGGGTTATATCATAAGAGAGCCTCCCGTTGCCAGAATCAGGTGGTGAGGGTTCCTTCACCAGGGCACCAACGCCATCGGGCATCTAGAAGAAAAGAACAGCCTGTCAAGTCAGTCCATCATGATCATCCCAAACGAAATTTCGACCCTCAGCAATGTGCGCCTGGCGGTGGCTCTGCCTGTCCTCCTCCTTGCTCTGGTAAGTATGCCTCCCCGACGAACCCAGACTTTGTTCCGTTTCGACCGAGGAAGCACTGACATGGTTCACCAGGGAGCCGTCCGAGTCATCTGCAGGGCAGTCTACAACATTTACTTCCACCCACTCAGCGGCTTCCCAGGCCCCAGGCTCAATGCCGCCACCCGAGTGCCCTTCTCGCGCATGATATGCGGCGGCGATGCCCACAAGATTCTCTTCGCGCTGCACGAGAAATACGGTCCCATCGTCCGCCTCGCACCGGACACGATCGACTTTGCCGACCCTCGCGCCTTCAAGGACTTGATGGGCCACAGCAAAGGCGGCGGAGGCGGCGAGAACTACAAGGACCCCGTCAACGCGAGGTACAAGCCGCACAGCATCATCAACTCGAACCGGGAGGACCACGCACGCATGCGCCGCGTGCTCGCACACGGATTCTCCGCGCAGAGCATGCTCGCGCAGGAGCCGTTGATTCAGAAGCAGGTCGACCTTCTCATCCAGCGCCTCCACGAAAGCTGCGAGGGTGGGGAGAAGCCCTTGAACATGGTGTCGTGGTACAACTGGACCACGTTCGACATCATCGGCGACTTGGCCTTTGGCGAACCCTTCGGGTGCCTCGAGAGTTCCGAGTATCACCCGTGGGTGTCGGTCATCTTTGACAACATTCATGCCGCGGTGTACAGGAACCAGTTCCAGCGATATGCGCTCACCCGCCCGTTTGCGATGTGGCTGATGCCGAAGGACCTCAAGGAAAAGCAGAAGTTCCACAGCCAGTTGAGCAAGGAGAAGATTCAAAGACGGATGGCTCTGGGAGAATCGAGACCTGATTTCGTGCAGTCTATGATGATGAAGGAAGGACCACTGGTGAAACCGACGTCACTCTTCGAAATTACAACGTTTACTGACACGATCGCCCCAGGCAATGTCCAAACCCGAGATCGCAGAAACTGCCGATACGCTCATCATCGCCGGCTCCGAGACCACGGCATCGGTGCTCTCCGGCGTCACCTACTTCCTGACGATGTACCCCGAAGCCATGGCCAAGGTACAGGAGGAGGTTCGCTCGTCGTTCAGTTCGGAGAAAGAAATCGACATCCTCAGCGTGCAGAAGCTGAAGTACATGCTCGCCGTTCTCGACGAAAGCATGCGCGTGTACCCCGTCGTTCCCTTCGGTCTGACACGCATCGTCAAGCCTGGTGGCGACTACATCTGCGAGACATACGTTCCCGGCGGCGTAAGTAATCATCGTTTAGCTGTAATCCGGACTCAGGATTGATTTTCTTGATATAGACGAGGGTGATGGTATCTCAATGGTCCATCTACCGCAACGAAAAGTACTTTGCCGAGCCTACCACTTTCATCCCGGAACGCTGGCTCGGTGATCCGCGCTTCGAGAATGACGACCGCAGTGCCCTCCAGCCTTTCTCACTCGGCCCTCGCAACTGTATTGGCCGCAAGTATGTTTACCCTCCTGCCCTGCAAATCGCTACATTGGCTGACCGGAGGCAGTCTCGCGTATTCGGAAATGCGCGTCATCCTCGCAAGAGTGATTTGGAACTTTGATCTGAAGGTCGCGGACGACAGCACCAACTGGACGGAGCAACAGCTATTCGGTCTTTGGAAGAAGGGGCCTTTGAACGTGCATCTGATACCAAGAAGGACGGAGTAGAACTGATTTTATATTGGTACACAGCATGGTCGAGGTGTTGAGATTTGATGCATCAAAACAGCAGACAATGAGATACTCCTATGAAAACCATCATATTAATCCAATGTTATTAGGTTCGAGTTGAAGGACTAAATGCACGTATTAAATATACAGAAGCGTGAGCAATTAACTCTCTGCGAAACAGCAACACAGAGTTTCGGCGTCGTCTTCAAGTGATCCTTGTCGGTGGGGTTTCTTCTACTGCGTAGTAACCCTGCTGGAGGATGTCGCGCAGTACTGAAGCATCCCAATTCGCCCCTGAGCTAGCTATTCGGACCAAGGGAGTCGAACGAGGGCGCCTGGAATGGAGTAAGCCAGAAAGAAGCAGATGACTGAACTGACAACATCGAGCATGCATTGCTTTTTCCATCACGAGCGCATCTTCAGCCTCATCCTACGGGATCTTTCATCAGTCATGTCGGCGAGACGCATACCTTTAAGTGAAGCGTCCGTGAAGTCGCCGCAGCCCCGAAAGGGCAAGCCTACGCCAATCAATAAGGTGCGTTTCATATGGTCCGGACTGACGATGACTTATAGCTTGTCCCGATCAACGAATCCTCTCGACCCATCGTCAAAAAGCTCCAGCAGCATGAGCAAGTCACCAAGAGAGTGAAGATGAGGTACTCTGACTTAAGTTGCCAGTAGGTGGGCTGAGGACTGAGGTGGCCGGCGCTAAGGGGACACGTAGGGGGAGAATTCCTGGTCATGGAGCCAATATCAGTGGCCGGAAAGCAAGGGACTGCTGTCGAAGCATGCATTCGCTGGCACACACAGCTAGCTGTTGGGTGATGGTCCAGCCTGTCTCCCTGGCGGAAGGGGACCAATGACTGGTCGCTCAGTTCGGATTACGACGCCGTTTCGCAGGAGCCAATTGAGGACCGCGTTCCTGATGATCTCTGCGGTAGCGCTGATCCTCCCCAAACTGTAATTTGGGCGAAGACGTGTATCTCAGCCACGCGGTAGGGGGGTCATGCGTCCGGAGGTATGCATGTTGGGTTTGGGTGTCTCTGGGGGAAAATATTTAATGAAGACCGTTTCCTAGTTCACAGCATGGCATCCGACGTCAGTAGCATGTCCGGAAACCCCGATTGTCGAAGCCAGCTTTACCCCTCGCGACGATTGTTCATACCTACCTCCTGCAATTCCGGAGAACATCACCTCTTGATAAACGGCTGTCCGGAACTTCGGAAAACAACCCCAGAGAAGCAAAAAAAACAATGTCGCGCATGTCATTTACCGCCGGAAGCGAAGCATACGCCGGCTTCCCCATGCAGCGTGGGCGCTTTTTCGAATTCGAGTCGGAACCATCAGACTTCAAGGAGGCCAGGAAAGCCGAGATGCGGGCCGAATGCGAGCGCGAGAAGCAATTCCGAGCGACGTCTAATATCCCTTCGTCCTTTACGCAATCGTTCAGATCAAGCTTCCTCGGAAGGTTATTCGCATTCGATACGGACAAGCCGAAGCCGTGATCATCGCGAAGAGTGGGCAGAAGGAGAGAGAGAGTTCGACAATCAGAGTTTATTCGGCAAATGAGCCGAAATGCGGGGAGTCGGGAAGTTTTATCTCCGGCTTTAGCATTTCCGCAACGATGAGCTTCGTCTATTTTTTGGTGTGCTTCGGATGACACTTCATAACGCGGGGGACGGGGTTGTGGGAATTCATGATCAACTTGGGAAAATTTCTTTCGATAGGCAGTACGAATATAGCGATATCCTTTCAATACCACAAGTTTCCTTGCTACCAACAACACGAAGGCACATGTGACGATGACTTTCGCGTCGTGAGACAGTTTAACATGCTCTTCAGTTATTGCGAAGGAGTGGGGAATCGGACTACAAAGCTTTCGTCGCCGAAGCACCGAGAGGGAGAAATCAAGTCATCGCAGGAATGCAAAGCCTTCTGCCAGGAATTCATTGTGACGCGACAAGCTCCCAATTTCTTGGTTCAGGATCCGCGCTGATCGGTAAGCCTGGGGTACAACGACATCAAGAACACCAATCAGCCCAAGCAAAGAGCCAAGCGCTCTGGGCGTTTTTATCTAGGGCCATCCAGCGTGGCATACAGACCCTGAATGACGCATGCCGAAGGCAGCCAGGGCGGATTGGGCTGACTGCCGTGGGCTGTGTTGGCTGCGCCCGATTCGTGTGAGCGGGAAGATTCCTCGCCACATCATTGGCCGGTGAGCTGGGACCGATCGGCCCCACCACCGGCTAGCCCGTGGCCCCCTGCCCCAGACACCACCGGCCGGAACTGGAACTGCCCCCGGGTATCCACTCGGCGGTCAGCTGCAGCTCTTGTCCTTCCCCTTTCGAGTTGATCTGGTGTGGACTTCGAGGCAGTGGCGCGAGGCTGAAATGGTTTGAAGCTTTTGAAATTCAGCCATTGGTTAACATGGCAATTTGTGCTTTCATGCTGCGGTTTCGGTGATCCTTCCTGACGCTAGAAGGAATCTAGAAGGCAGACATGACCGGGCGTTCCTTAGTCTTGACGAAGGCTTGTCTCGCCCCCAAGGCAGGGACATCAGAGTGAACGTGGAATAACTGAGAAGGAATATTCCTACTTAAGACCGCTCCTTCTTCTTGAGTTGGACTATCTAAACTAGATCAAACCAGACTCGTCTTCCAACCTCAGCCTACGAGCAGAAACCCTCATACATTACTGACATCAAAGTCAAATCATAACCTCCCCGACCACAACCAAACGGCACCACATATCGAGAAATATCACAATGTGTCTCCCATTACCATCTAAGAAGCGCGCCCTCGAGAAGCCGAATCCTTACGGACCACGACCAGCGATGGGCGGTCATGCCTACGGTCACGGCTACGGCACCACAGAGGGTAGTCACTGGGGCAGTTCTCGTCCATCTCGCGGTCATCGGAGTAGCCGCCATCACCATGCAGCTACTCCAGGATTCTTCTACACCGGCGGGGGAGGTTCCAGTGGTGGTGATGGAGGCGGCGGAGGAGGATGCGGGGGAGGTGACGGCGGCGGCGGTGGTGGAGGCTGCTGAGCGATTTCCACTTGGCGACACATAGCATCTTTATTGAATTTGGGAGTTTGGACGACGATGTTGGTACCTCGTCATTACCTTTGATACCTCGGGAAAACCTGCCAATAAACGTTCTTTACTTTTCTTTTGAGGATATCGCGCAAGATATTAATCGGCGCGTTCGTAGGGCGTAGGATCAACTCAGCCGTTTTTGGCGTCTTACCAAAAGCCCCGAATTTGCAGTATACTGATGTAACTCAAGAAAGAGTAGGAGATAGTGTCAGCAATGATCAGGCACCACAGAGTCCTTATCAATGTTATCATTGTACAATCTTTGTTACGGACGTCCAGTCCGTTGAAGCTGATTCGAACATCGTTTCTCAACCTGCATTCAGCACGTCAACCTAAAAGAAAAACAGGCTAACGAGGTTCCTGTCGAACGGCAACCGAATCACTTATGGCCTTCTGACATAAACGCTGACCTCGTTGACGGATCAGTCTCATCTGTCCCTTATCTAAACGCTTATCTAGCCGTACGAAAAGCGCCACGCCTCTCCCAGAGGGGATGAATCCCGATGTCAGCGCCTCCCTTCCGGCCATTTCCCGTCTTGCTTATTTCAACAGAACGGACAGTCCAGTCCGCATTCTAGGTACCAATTGGACCTACAATTCTTAGAATAAACCCCGAGAATCCCGTCGCTGGCCTATTATGTAGTTCTTCAGCCTGGTAGCATCCTAAGACCGGACACCAACATTGATCTGAAAACTCACGTACTAGGACTTTGAACCTCCATATGTCAAGCCGGTTGTAACAGTGTTTTGAAGGCCGCCAAGAGTTACTCTCGATAGTTTCGAAAAGCCCTTCTTAGAGACAAAGCTTATGTCTCGAGGACTACTTCCATCATCATAGCCCACGATTGTCACTCTTGCGACAGCTTAAATAAGATAACGCCTCTTGGTTAGGTGAACACAAAGTCGCCGTCGACGGCATTTACTGGCATTTGAAACCCTTCAACTGGTTTAGTAGGCTGGTTAAAATGAATGTTATACCTAAAACAACGCCTGTTAGTTATCCTTCTGGAAATAACCTGTACTGAAGGCCTGATACTTAGTGAATGGGTCCTTAGTTTCAATTTTCCTAGACACATTAGTTACTTATTGACTATGCAGCGTAAACTAACTCTGGTGTTTACTGGCATTTACTGGCGTACAAGCGCCCGAATATCTCATAGGAGGCAGCAATATCGTCAGGTCGACAGGCGCGAGACGTCACAAATGTGGACAAGTCATGGTTTCCTCTTGCAGATTACATCAATGGCATCTGATTCCGGGCTATCTATGGTTCACTGTGACTCTTAGCGTGGTCCTCAACGTTACATTTGCTGCGAATGCTGGGGTATATGTGCATGTTTGTTACTCCGCATGTCTGAAGGCCAGCCTACAATTGGGGTTCCCCAGGCGTATCCTAGCCCTGGGAAGGCGATCGCTGCTAAAGCGAACCACCTCCACTGGACAGGCGGAGATCTTCGCTTACAGTAAGCTGCAGCATTGCAAGGGTTGGCGGTAGCTATCTTCATGCTCATGGAAACGAGACCCGGCACGCGGAAAAGAGTTGCGGCATATCAGGTGGGGTAGTGAACCTGACGTAACACATTTCTGACTCAACGCACTTCGGCCTGCTGCCTTTTCAAAACAAATACAAGGGCTGTTAAATCCGAGCCACTATTTGTAGATGTCGTCTTGGTTTGCGGCCGAAACTGACAACTCCTCCTTCATGCTTTTGGTATGATCACGCCCACCATCCTATCCTGATAAACTCTTGCCAGTCGGATCGACCACCCTGCACCTAGTATTATACATCAGCAGCCATGGCTTTCGATCTTGAAGAAGCCAAGGCCCATCTCAGAGAACATGGATGGACTCGTATACCCTCCGTGCTCACAAAGGAAGAGGCTGCCGCTGCGCTTGAACGACTTTGGAAAGTAAAGGCCGCTGCTGAAGCCCGCGGCGAGGACACATACCTGTCCATCCTGGACCCCAACCCCAGCAACGTGCGCGTCTTCTACCTGTTAGAACTCGACAAGATCTTCCGGGATCTGATTTCGCACCCGACGGCCATCTCCATGGTCAAGGCGGCGCTCGGCGACAACTTTCTCATCAGCAACTTCACGGCCAACATTGCGCGCCCCGGGTCGAAGAGCATGGCGCTGCATTCGGACCAGAGCATCGTCTTTCCCGACCCGTGGCGGGACGTCTGGGCTCTGAACGTCATCTGGTGTCTGACGGACGTCACCGAGGAGAACGGCGCGACCAAGTACATTCCTGGTTCGAGCAAGTGGGTGTACCGCAAGCAGGTGCCCGACAACGCGCCCGAGATGCTGGTTCCTTTTGAGGCCAAGGCCGGCGACATCATTGTCATGGACGGTCGCGTGTGGCACACATCGGGCAGCAATACCACCAAGGACGAGGACCGCGCCCTGTTGTTTGGCTATTATACTGCGCCTTTCATGCGCCAGCAGGTCAATTGGACCGCAAAGCTGCCGAAGGAGATACAGGACTCTTGCAGCGAGGACCTCAGGGAGTGGCTCGGTCTCAATCCTGTTGGAAACATGGGCATGACAGGTGATTTGAGATACATGTCGGTGCAATACCCTGATGGAAAGAAGGATGCTGGCGAGGCCGTCACTGCCGTCTGACTACACGAAGAAATTGCTCCAGTTGGTAGCTCGAATGACCTGGACCTACTCTCGTTACCCGACTGACAACAATGTTCGGCTGCCACGCTTGATGAGATCGCATACCATCATGCCTTACGATGCTGGGGCAGAGTAAGATGGACGGCAATTGCCATATTGGTGTTGGCTTTTGAGTGAGAATAGTGAACTGCGTGAAGACAGAAGAATCTTTGAAATAGTACCGTCGATCTCATGTTTCGTAGTTGCCTGCCTCGATTGCTCAGACCACACATGTGAAGTCTTCCCCTGCAGATGGTTATAGTGGCTTTGTGCCGTATCCAGCTTTTTAAATTGAAGCACATGAGCCATCCTCCGTGTTGTTTAAAACCTCTTCAAAATTCACCTCGTAACTTTATCCACAGCTAAGTATCTTACATGGTGTGACCCTTTTGAAACCTGGAGTCCTCGCTGTCCCCTGGCTGTGGCCCCGAACTCGGTGCGTTTCTGTTTCTGGGGGGCGTCCGAATCGCGCTGGGCAAATGGTCAAAGACGCAGTCCAACGGGGCATCTTCGCCATCAGGCTGCTGTTCTTGATCGTCGTCGTAAGGCGAGACCATCTTCCAACCCGCGCGTTCGAACCTTCGCTTGACTGCGTCGCTGACTCCGACATACCGGAACTCGACGCTGCCGCCACCGTATGCGCGCAGTTCAGCCTTCATATCCTCAAGAGCATGTAGACCCGACGAGTCGATAAAAGGCGCAGTAGTCATGTCGAGAATCACAAGCCTCAGAGGCGGGAGCATGTATTCCGGTTGCCTTACATTCACCTGACTTCGCAGATGCTGCACTCGTCTGTCGCGGCAGTCGTTCCAAGGTCGATCGTTTCTGTTGACAGTCGATGGCGCGGCCGCGTGCCACACCATGGCGGTTTCGACGATGCGCTTCCTAAACTTCTCCGCGTTGGCAAACATCAAGTCGCTCTCGAGACGCATGACGCAAACACCAGGCGGCACGTTCTCCGCAGCCTCCCAGCACGGGAGTGAGAGAACACCAGGTTGGCCTTCGAGATCGACGCCAAGGAGAGCCTTTGGACGGGAGCAGATGAAGCGGAATAGCGTATAAATGACCAGGGCTCCCGCACCAAGCTCGAACCCCGTCTGAGACGTCGTGAGCATAATTCCGTTGAAAGTTAAAAGGAAAGTTACAAAGTCTGCGAAAGACCACCGCCAGTACTTGCTCATCTCACCCGGCGAAGCCATGGTATCCACAACAGCGACAATAATGATGCCGGCGACCGCAGGTAACGGGATATACTGCACAAAGCTGCTCAACGGATACATGCCGACAGCGACGACTACGGCAGCGAAAAGGGCGGAGAGGGGACTCCTAACCCCGGATGTGGCGCTGACACTGGCGCGCGAGATGTCGCCTCCACCAACTGGCAGTCCACCCATGAAAGAGTTCGCGATATTGGAAATTCCGAGATTGACGAGTTCCTGGCTGGGGTCGATCTCGTATCCCCTCAAGCGTGCCAGACCTTTGGCGACGATAACATGCTCGAGAGCTATGCCGAACCAGATCATGAAGCTTGGGAAGAAAAGGGATTTGATGAGGTCAAAGCTCATCCCCTGAACAAGCGCAATCTCCATCTTAATAGGTGATACAGCCAGCCAAAGCGGCTTTTCCCGGTCCTTGTTCACCATGTAAGTGATCCATGGGGTGAGCAGGAGGACGAAAAGATTGCGGTTGGACGTGACCAGTCGGATGATTTCATTCTTGGCGCCCAACTTCTTTTCGATCTTTTGCAGCACAACCAGGAAGACAATGGTCCCAGCTCCGAGAGCAAACGCGAAAGGGTTGGTCTGTGGTAGCTCGGCGATAAACTCTCCGGTGAGATGCTTGAGCAGAGGGCTGACCCCCACCATGCCGAACACGTGTGGGACTTGTGCCATGTAAGCCACGATGCCCATGCCACATCCGAACCCTAGCACCATGGGCACCGAAAGCGAGTCAAAGATGAATCCGAGGTTGAGAAATCCCACCAACGTGGACCATATGCCGACGCACAACGACAGGACGGCGGCGACCAGAGCGGGAGGTGGGCCAGGCTTTGGCATGGCGACCATGATACCGCCGACAACCACGGAGGGCATGAACAAGGGACCGATGGTGACATCTAGTGTTGCGAGTTAGCGAAAGACGACCTCGCTGGACGGAAGGAGTCGCTCACCTTTGGAAGTTCCCATCACGGCGTACAGAATGTTCGGAACCCAGCTGGCAGTCAGTGCGACTTGGACAGGTACACCGGCCAAGGCGGAAAACATAACGGCTTGTGGAAACATGACCAGTCCAACCGATATGCCGGCAACCAAATCTCCAATGAGCCAGGCTGGCACGTAAGAGGGAATCCAGGAGAAAGCAGGAACTTTGTTGAGGAGGTAGTTTCCCGTGCCAGCACGGAGTTGGTGCGCTCCCTTCTTAGCTCCCAAGCCAACGCGGATGAGGTTGGCATCTTTCCGCACTGCGGCGCCAATGGCAGCGAATTTCGCTCCGACCACACCCATGGTGGGATTGGTTCGTTTGGGGGGAGGGTCAAGACAATGGGTCGACAAGTGGCCGGGGGAAAGAAAGACAAACAAAATCCAAATTCACAAGTGAGAGTGACGGGGAAAAGACAGTCGGTGGAACAAACACAGAGAAAAAAATAGCGATACAGACTTCTTTCTGGAATTTGTCCGATGGGAAAACATGTAGATAAAGAACCAAGACCAGAGCCAACATCAATAGTGAGAACGCCTAACTAAGACACCTACTCAATTCCACATCTGGCTAGTTTCACGAATATAGGTGGGAAAGCCTCCAACTCAGCAGCGAATTTGGGGAAAGACAATCAGGATGGCCAATCGCTCATCTTCCACGAGACCGAGTATGCTGTCTCGTTTCAGTTTCGAGGGCGATCCACCGTCGAGCCCCTGTCTGGCGAACCATGCTAATTTGCGATCCGTCGCGTTTCTTTGGGCGGTCCTGGGCGGGATATTGACTCGATCGACTGAGACGCTGCGGGAATGCCATTTGAGCTTTTTGTTTCTGGAACTGATGATGCTTCGATATCCAATATCAGTTCAGTGTGCTGCGTCCACCCATCTTCAAGTGCTGCGTTAAGCAACACCTCCGGCACATTATTGGTCTTGCGCGGCGACCGTGCCTTTCCAGGGAAGAAGATGATAAAAAATGGGTCGCAACTGTTCTAGGGGTAGATCGTCATTGATACGTATAATGGTATGTTACCAGGATCTCATGGTTCTCGGGTTTGCGATGTACGTGCTGGCGCGGATGCCGGGGTTGGTCAGACATAGCTCAACGATATATTTGATTCGTATCCAAACGACCTGTTCATCTATATGAGAGAACGTTTCCTTCTTTGGGACGGTCGAGGCTGTATCCTCGACATGCTCGCAAGTTCCAGCTAGTATCCGAGTATTGAAGTCACATCCAGGCCAAAAGAACCCTCTCGTGACTAGATTTACTCCTGATAAGGCTGTTACGACGGCTTGACTTATTCATCTTCTGCATGCTTAGGAGACATTATGACCATGTCCGGGATTGAGGGCGTGTAAATTTGACCGAAGCGGATTCATTACATTCTACACCCTTGAACTCACACAAGTTCTCCTCGCAGCAATACGACTTTCATGACAGCTTAAGCTACAAGGAAGCTCAGCTTCCTTCGTTCCTCTTCACGCGGTAAAAGCGCTTTGATCGCTTGCTCAGCATAGCTTAACAGTGGCACAATCAAATCAGGAAAGACAGGACCTCCTCGGACGAACGACATGTTCCGACAACGAAGAAAATCAGGTGGTGGATTCAGAAAGGTTTCCATCGGCAATGGCAATCGACTCATCTCATTCTCGGACGCTGTCTATCATAGTGCCAACCTAAGTCTCGCCCCTCAATGGCAGAGGGATCAGCCCTACCTATGAGGTCCTCGGCTCTCATCTTGATCTAGCAAGTCCTAGTCTCGGCTAGGTAAGCTACCCCAGTTCTCGGCCGCTAAACCGATATCGGACCCCCTCGCGAGGGCTAGCGCCTAGCTCCATGCATACTTACCTCCAACACACACACACTCTTTCCCTCCTCTCCTATATCAACTACATCACCACACATCTCTTGAGCGGTACCTGCTCGTATAAGGGATATCGACTATCATTGCTATTGACATTTCTACCCCTCTCTGCGCGTATACTGTTTTTGTATTTCACTTTTTCACACTATACATAGGGGACGCGTTGCGAGGCCTTTCGGCCTCAAGATATATGTCCAAACTGTGTTTATTGAAATATGTACTTGCTCTTTATCATTGTATGTAGATGCGTATCCTTAGCAGCCTGCCGGCGTAGATGCCCTATGCCTCTTAGAGGTGAATAAGGGCGTTAAATAATACAACAACAACAACAACCATGTCTGCCGAAGCGGTACCGATTAATAGATACGCCAGGATGTTTGATTCGCACACCATATCTCAGTTTCTTCAGTATAAAGGAAAGGGCTTTTCCTTCGGGAGAAGCAAATTACTTAGTAATGCTAGCCTCAAACCAAAGTTGGTAGTCTACAGGATGTCTACAGTTATGTAGACTCGTCGTTGAGGAGAATCCAGTCAAGGAAGCCTGTATCCTCGGCGACGTAATTGAAGTCAAGCTCCATGTCACCGCTGGGGAGACCAGAAACCATACTCCCTGTTACAAGTGTAAGCGGCGGAAGCTTTCCTAGGTTTGGATCTTCAGTTAGCACATAGGAGAATCGCATTGCCATGGTTTAAGGCGGTACCTGGCTGCAGAAGGAGAGCATGATCCCATGCAAGATAACTTTCGGGTAATCTTTCCTCCTCTCCATGAACCAAGCTGTTTGCGACTCTGCCACTACCACGCGTGTCAAATTCCACGTCGAACCTCGGGCCTCCTGCCTTTGCAAGCACAATGCTGACCGCCTGAGCCGCCCTCTTTGCCTCTTTGGAGCCACTACTCTTGCGTATCCAGATGGCTCTAGATGTCCGTAATGCTCTCATGATGTCTTCTTCTCGTCCAAAAGTTTGTTTACGACAGACTAGCGAGCACCAAATCATCGTTGCTGTCAAGAAATGGTGATTCATCAGGGATCCCACGCGCCACTGCATTGAGTACAACTGCCCTCCGAGGCAGGTCTCCTCATCTAGTACCTGTTGTATTTGCAGCATCTCCAACGCAGCGTTGGTGCAGGTAGTCCGTGAATATGCAAATAAATCATTGTCGGCCGAGGGTCGCTTCATGAACAAGAATTTCCAATGAAGCATAACTTGGCCTTCAGTAAACATATGGCAAAGGGAAAGACGTGACATGATCATTTGTGGACTATCGGTAACGCTGCATATCATTGACTGCATTTGCAGCGGCGGTGGAATGTTTTGTCCTGCCTCGCTGAGGACCGCGTCGACTTTCATGTAGTCCGCGTATTCGACTATGTTCAGAGAAGATGTCAAATTTAACACTACACCAAGGCAATCAGGATTCGTCTTCTTGCAATAAACCCCAATGATGTGGTGTGCTCGGTCTCGGGCCGTGCAACTCAGATAGCCCCCGTCAATATCGATGTTGTTAAGGTTACGAGGCTCAGCCGTATCAAACTGATCACTCGTGATCATCGCGGCATCCCCATCTGGCTTGATATGAGGCTGTCGCCGAGTAGAACCATGACTCAGAGCCTACGCCTCATCTCCCCTTCCAGCGGAGTAATACCTAGGAAATATTTAGGATCTAGATGATAACCCATGCGCTTGGCCAAGTTGACTTCCAGGCCGAGAAGAAACCAAACATCCTTCTCGGCATCAACATAAATCCGAAACTCAATGTAGATGTAATTCATCAGGGTCTCCAGTGAGTGCTCTCTATACAGATCGATCTGCAGGGGTTGATGCTCTGCGTATGTCATGCTTTCTGACTCTGTTGCGTCTGAGGCTATGATAGACAAACAAATCATGCTAAAGAGCAAACCGATCCACATGATTGGAACACCTGCTGGGTCGATCCAGAAAGATTCATACTAACGCCGTTAGTCTCTTCCTGGTCTTCTAATTGCGCAACTAACCTCCCGAAGAAAAGTCGGACCATGAACAGACGCGTAACATTGATGATCATCCGTCAGCGACGCAGTTCATTCTTTACGCTTTTAAATCACATTGAGACCACCCAAACGACGCTACCAGGTCAAGCTAGTTGAAATATCGTGAAATGTACCGATCTACGGCACTCTTTGGCGGCAGTGCAGCAAGAATTTCAGCCCGCGAGCTGGCGATTTTGCATCCATAGAGAAGGAATGCACGTCCAAATCTATGCGGCTTGGATTCCAAGTCCTGATTCGCTCTATCGCTTCCAATTACGCCGGGCGAGGTTTCAAAGCCTTGATTTCCAGCGAGTCTAAATCGCTCTTCGCGATCGAAATGATCTCTCAGATCAGCGAAACTATTCAGGATGGCTGCCCAGTGCTCGCCACCAACATACTGATAGACTGAGGCGTTGATGCGCATGCTATTGGACTCCGAATTGTCGTCTATCGGGGTACTGATGGCTCCGTTTGAGTCGAAATTTGCCCTCAAAGTTGGCGTTTCGGTGGAAGGCTTGAGACTCTTCACCAAATCCTCCAAGTGCACAAAACGATCCTTTAGAGTTGCTTCCCGCATTGATGACTTCGAAGAAAGGCCCGACGCCTGGTTCTCTGTGTATATACAGCGTTGGCCACGGGCTGAACAGTTCAAGCATGGCTTTCGTCGGTCACATCGTATTCTGAGTTTGCTCTTGAGCGCTAACACATTGGATGTAGGAAACAGGGACTTACTTTGGTCGTCGGCAAAGATTGCATGAGAGCTGCGGTAGGTCGCGCCGCCTGCCGGACGGGGGTCGGGGGCGAGGTGTTCGTTATCCCCTGCTCCTACTGAGTTTAAGTCAAGCGAAATGTCTTAAGTCAAGCGAAATGTCCGCTTGAGCCATATTTATGATTTGAAACGTCAATTGTCCAGATTTTAAGAAGGCTTGATGCACAAAAGTAAGATGCTCATTACAAGGCTCGAATCCATCGTTTTGTCTTGCTTCTTTGGCGCTGCCTTCAACGATGTTTGTGGACGGACGGTAGGTAAGCACTAAACTGCATACACAGGGCGGCGGAGTTAACGGCTACACTTACGACCCTCCGGCCGACCGTCCGCGGCGGCCCCACAAACGCCGTCGTAGTCGCCGGCGAGACTACCCGATGTCTCTGCCTTAGGAAACTTCAAATGACTTCGCGCTGTTCCCATCGTTTACACATCCGGTCGAAATTTTGGAGATGTTTGTTGGAATCAGCTAGTGAATATTTACTGTGCGAAGATTCTTAATCCCATCCTGCGATTTGATGTGAAAGGGACGATTTGATGATCTGATCTCGGCAAGACACTCGGATACACAGCTTATTGGAGTTTTGAGGTCTTTTGATGTGACAACAGTGCAGAATTTGGCTTTCTAGGTCCGAACGCAACTCTTTCCAGCTAATTGCGACCAGAAGTCTCTGCGTTCTGATTTGTAGTTGATTTACTGTATCGAGAGACTGTATCGGGTCATTGACATCGCAGACTGTTGAGAGAAGGCCCTGGCTAAACATAAGTGATTCAAACTTCAAACACAAGTAGAGCCGATATTACGCTGATTGTTCATTGCCTTATGGGTCTCTCTACCTAGTATTTTTGACCACTTCAAAGTCATTTATCGAAACACATTCTCCTTTCGGGAAGACTGCAAGCTTGCTGTCAACTGATAGGCCGTGGGAAATAAACTTAGAGGGGTGCTGGATACGACACAATTAACGCTGTGTTGAGGTGGCCTGTGTAATAATGAAGTCAACGATCAGATTTTTCACTATTTCAGTTCCGCTAGTTTATAAGAACCAGTTTTTGGGGCGCCCGGAACGAGTGTTGTAATTTCCAAGGCCATCAGCTAGGACGGCTAGAAGTGGAAATAGTAGATACAAGGAGACATATTCTGCGTTGAACGTTGCAAACTATCGCCGGCATTCACCAGTATTCCTCCTTAGCGTGATCCGCAACCAGTTTTGCCCGTCTCTTAAGCGTAGGGACGAAGAGCATCAACCAGCTGAGTGTACTGGTCGCCGGTAAGGCCGGAGTAGGAAAGGCAGTCGGAGCCGCAAGGCAAAGCAAAGGGGCCGGTGCCATCGCCGACAAGGACGTTGGCGAGGTTCATGCAAGCGGCAGGGACGCCGGCGAACTGGAGCTCTGTTCAAAATTATCAATGTCGAGTCCAAACAATGGGTTCTAACGTGAAGTACGGACCGGAGTTGGAGGGAGAAGTGACAGTGATGGTCTTGCCAGTGATTTCGGTCTTGCAGCGCTCATACTCGAGCTCGGGGACACCAGGGACCTGGCGAGTGCTGGGACGGACAGACTGGGTAAAGCCGTCACGCTTGCCGAAGATGGTGCCGAAGAGGTCAGCGATGCCAGGTCCGAAGAACTCGGCGGCGAGGGCAATGCCGCGGCCAATGTCAGCCTGAGCGGGCTGGGCGACCATGAGGGCGACGGGAACAAGGATGGAGGAGGCCTTCATTGTGACTGAGGTATGTTGTTTCTGAGTGAAAGGAGAAGTGCAAAGCTGTAGAGAGTATTGAAGGTTATGATTGAAGCTGATATGATTGTGTTACTGCAGATGAGGAGGAAAAGAATGTCTGGATTGTCTGAACGGGAGGCGTCTTATATAGATGTTCGTGGTCTGCTGGTCGACCTATTTCTTTGTGATTATCTCATCAACTCCAACCGTTTCCCAGGAGGGCCGCTACTTCGTGGGAGATGATCGGCAGTAGATGGACTTTATGAGCCTGCCCTCTTTCAACATAATATCCTACGGTATAGAGGCGAAGCTAGCGTCAATTTTGCCAGATGTATGGATCGTGAAAGTGAAGAACCAGGACACCATCTCAGCAAAAGTGCCCACTGAGAATACCCAAGCAGCCTTTTCGGTCAACCTCCCATAGAAGTGGCATGACAAGTGCCTTGAGTTCCCTGGAAGATTACACCAACGAATCCTTCTGCCTGATTGCCACAGTATCACTACACCAAAGTTTCTCACGATCTTGATGATTGCTCACTAGCTGAGGGTGTTGAGCCACTCTGCCAAGAGAGGCCCACTGCCATATCCATGGTAGGGTCGGAAAATCCATGTAAACGCCACTTCCGCCAAGCTAACCAGCCGACAGTCCTTTCTTCGCACATATCACGCAGCTTTCGTTGACGAAGAAGGCATTAATTAGACGTCATATAGGATGCCCAGCTTCCTTCGTGCTTCCATAAAGCCAGCTTCGACAAAGATGTAGGATTGAATGCATGGCGAGAATTGCTTTTACAAGTCCGAAAGTTGTTACGTGCTATTACATGGTCACGGCTGTGAAGACTATGTTATTACTCCCAGGGGGTAGTTATATATTTAATACTAATAATTCAGACTTGTGATCTACTTTTCCCATTTTTAAGACGAGTGGAGCAGGTGTACCTTCAGAAAGAGCACGTTTATGTGTATTGGTGTTTAACCCAGAACGAGCCTGAGTATACATCTGTCTGCAGTCATCTCGAGTTTGCCAGCTTCCGGGGGAGCGCGCCAAGGATCTCGGGCCGCTCCTCGAGGCGGCGGCAACGTTGCGGCGCCCCAGAGGCGGCGAAAGGAATTCCCCCACACAGAAACATGGGTACGTGTAAGATTCCTATCCACTTTTGGATGCGAGTTTGACTTTTGGAACACAAGTTCGTCCGGATGGGGCGAGTTGTATCCGATTGTGTTGGGCGGGTCTTTCACGCGAAGGATTGTGCTGGAATCCTTCGGTTCTCGGCGGGCCTTGGTCGGAGAAGGTGGACATATCAAGTATGAGGGACAAGAGCTGACTTCCTGGGGCCTCGGAGATGCTGCAGTTCAACATGGTTTCATCATGCGAAAATGCTTCATATTCCACCGTTAAAGGTCTAAGGGTGGATGTGAAGCGTCCAAAGTCTACTGCCTTCTTAAATCAGTGGCGGGGTCTCTTATGTATCGAACTCTTGATGCGAGGAGCCCGTAAGGGGCTGGACAAGTTTCCGCTTCTGCTTACACGTCTTATTGCCATGGCTATCAAAACTATCGTGCGTGCAGACCTTGCTAGTCAGATTAAACAAATGGCATTAAGCTGTCCAGCAAGAACATACTTGCCCTCATCCGAATGTTACAGTGACTCCATGTCCACTTAGAAACTGGAGGCTGGAGCGCCAAGGATGGTGCTAGGCCTTCTGGACTTTTCGGTGTTTGGTCGCATCTCCGTGATCCGATTCCACATAAATTCAATAGTCCTTCCTCGGGCGTATTGCAGTCGACTAAATCAAACTTAACATTCGTAACCTCCAGGAATGCCCCGTTACATCTATCCATTAAGCGGTCGTCGGTGCCTGGACGTGGCAGACAGGCATCCATGTCGGCGATCGGCGATCATCACCTCTCCCGCGACAAAGCCCTCGCAGGAGCCCGCAAAAACCCCCGGGCAAATCATTTCAGCGCTTAACGCCATCTGAAGAATCCTACATCGAGATGGATTTCTTTCACACCCAAGGCGAAGTCGAAGGATGCAGCTCTTACATTGATAGTCGTCACCAGCCAAGCAACGCCAATATCGTCTCCGACCGAAGCAACGTATAAGTCAGCACATAAGTGCTTGATTCTCTCGATGGTCATCTGATTGTTCGACAGCGCAACCAGTCTTTCTTCCTTCAGACTTCATCATGACAATCGGCTTTGTCGAGATTCTTCGCAACGCGGAGTTGTCTGCCATCGTCCACGGGATTGTTCCCGTGGCGTGGGCCATCTCATCGTTACCGGTTTGGATCCTGTCTATCCACCAACCACCCGGTCTTCGAAGATGGCTTCTCCTGCCATTCAACATCATTGGACCATTCATCTGTGTTCTGCAAGTCAGCAGGCTTACGACTGGTCTTGATTGGCTCTGGGCATTTACGTCCATTACTTACATCCTTCACGCCACCTCCGGTCTCTACTTGGACCGCTGGACCCTCCCGCCCCCTGAGCCTGGGTCGAATTACCCGTCTTTGGACAGTATTCGTACCGCGGCAAAGTCATGGAACAATCCCCGCCGTCTTCCTGTCCGGCCTCGTAAACACCGACATCTCATCACTCGACGGCAAAGACTCATGTTTGCACTGCGCAACGTGGTGGTCGTTCTGCTACATTGGGCGACGTACATCGCCATCGAGCTTGGGACTTTGGTCACTCTACGGCCCACTCCGCGAGACTTTGGATCGCCGTGCTACTTTCACTTCGCCTTTGACCGCGCTGCCGTGCTGCGGGCAGTGTATTGTCTCCAGTGGGCTTGGCTGACGTACTTCATTCTGACGGTGGCTCACGCGGTGTGCGCTGTCTTCTTCGTCAGCCTCCTGCAGGTCGATGCACCGGATGAGTGGCCCTCTCTTTGGGGGAATCCTCTCAAAGTCCATAGCATCCGAAGCTTTTGGGGGATCTTCTGGCAAAAGATCGGGAGTCCGTCTCAGCTTTCGTACGGTCGCTACTTTTCTCGACAAGTATTTCGCCTAGAGCCTCGAAGCTCCGCGGAAAAGACGTTCCTGGCCTTCGTGGTATTCGTTACATCTGGAGCGATTCACACAATAACAAACTGGGCATCGCGTGAGACGGCACCCGTTGATGACGTTCATGGGGATATGATATTTCTGCTCATGAACTTTAGCGCTGGTTTAGTAGAGCTCTTTGTCAAGAGGGTGGTCCTTCCTCGCTGTGTCAGCATTCAAGAAAGAATGAAGCGGAAGAGTGGTTCAGATAACAGAGAATTATCCATTCTTCTCAGGGTACTAGGCTTGATCTGGACCTTTCTTTTCTTCTATATCATCGTCCCACCTTGGCAATATCCTTACATCGAAGCCGATCTGAGGCGTCGCTTCATGCCCTTCAAGGTGGACTTACAAATTCCAGCTCGGCCATCACCAATCTCATAAATCTTTCATAGTTTATCTGAGATAGGAACAGAATCTTACCAAGCATCAAGTAGTCGGTCCCCCCGCTAAAGGTAACCCAGGTCTCTCAGCGCCTCTTTTTCCAAACTCGCGTCACTGATGCACACTACCTGATGATCATCGGGCCGAGTGTAGCCCTGTTGAGCAGTCCCGCCTCTCGCGTATCCCTGACACGCCAGCCACTTCTTCTGGACTCGGTTGCCCACATTAAACGCCTGCGTCTGCTTCACAGCAAGGTCTGAGAGAACGACGGCCTTAATCATCCTCTCCTGGCTGCCCGCGCCTGGGACGTCTGGGTACTTGTAGAGCAGATTACGTGTCATCTCTCGATAGAGATCATACCAGCTTGCCGTTCGATTCTGCATCCCCAAGGAAGTGTCCTTGGTGACGGCTTCGTAAGCAAAAGGGAAGAAGCCCGCGGAGTCGAAGTTGGTGATACCGACAAACTGGTAACCCGGTCCGAAGCCGGTGTGCTGCGGCCGGATAAGGATGTTTCGGGGTTCGACGTCGTTATGGCACAGACCGCAGGCGTCTCGGAGGAGGGCGAGGTGCTGAGGAGTGAACATGACCTCGAACCTCTCCGCAGCCCTGCTGTCGGAGAAGTTGCCTGCCAAAACGACGGAACCATCTTGCTTGGCGATGACTTTGTACTTGGCATTCCCTGGCGAGAGTCGCGCCATCAAGAACGACGCCATGTCCTTGAACCAACCCACCTGAGAGTTTCCGACCATGGGCGTGTCGTCCACGCCGTTCGCGTCGAGCGGGTGTTCCGCCAAGATTTCCCAGTCTTCCTTTTCGAGGTCGTCGACGGAAATGCTATGGAGATCAGTTATAATTGCAACCACATCTTGCATCAGTGCCCTCCGGACGGGATAGTTCATCGTACCCCAGACTTGATCGAGAGTTATCACATTTTCCCAGTGCTGACTCAACATGTAGTGTAGTTCGGTGCCTGCGTCGGTCTCTGTGATTCCTGCTGCCCAGACCTTGGGCACGACGGAGGGGAGTCTTCGATGAGCGATCGATTGAAAGGCCGCGGAGCAGAACAGCTGGTTGTTGTGCCGGGGTTTCTCGATCCGGGCCTGGAGTTGGTTTGGGTAACCAAAAGGTGACTGCTGATTTTGGCCGAGGAAGACGACGAATTCGCAGGAATCAATGTTGCTGTGAGTGATTCGGTACTTGGGGCACTCGGGAAACCCGCTGCGATGGAACATGCCAGCGAGGACCGTGGGGTCTGGGACAAGGTGATCCTGCGGTATGCTCGGGAGTGGTTCAGTCGACGGTTCGTCGCTCGATTCGGCGACGTTCATGCCAGCGAAGCGGGGGAGAATGTTCTCTTGGTTAAGATCGATGATGTTTCGCAGGACCGACATTGGGCTTGGGAATCTGAAGCGGGAGAACTGCCGAGAGATCTCGGCGCGCTCTTCGGGAGTGCCGAAGCCGTTGTTCATGTTTGAAGATGGGGTGGTTGGTGAAGGTGAAGGTTACGTCTTTTCTCGTTGCTTGAAAGCGGCGACTCGTTGGAATATCTGGAATGTTTGACGAGGGTTTGTTTATGGTCGAGTATGAGTTGATGGGTTTTATGATGAGACTGGATGGAATCGTATCGAGAAAAACCCGTGTATTTGTAGCAAACGAAGACCTCGAACGTTGGCTTTGTTATTATCGCACTCATTATTGATCAAAGCGGACAAATCCTTTGCCTCCTCAATCAGAATGGTATTCTACACCAGGATCTTTGTGACCTTACCACAATGCTTTTAGAACTAAGAAAGCATTCCGCACCTTTGTGGAAATTTGTGGCACAGTCTCATGGGTTCTACTGAGGAAGAACGAAAATGAAGTTTAACCTCGTTTGTTCCAGGAGCATCCAATTGAGTTGTGAGATCTGCCATTATGAATAAACTCGAGTAGTGTTTCATCTTCCAACTTCGCAAACCAAGTAGGCCACTATGTCTGAAGGCATAGACACGGCTTATCAAAGTCTGGCTGTTTTTATGTCGAGCGAGAGATTCAGTACAGCAGTTCAGTTATTAAGTAGTCAATGTCCACACATCAGAATTGCAGTTGTCTCGCTTAGTCCACATGGAGAGAAAAATGCGTATTTGGCCTAAAACCCAGCGCCTTCACGCCGGGACGGACTGGTACTCCGACGGTGGTTTGCCGATTTTCGTTTCGGCCAAGGTAGGTCTTACACCCTTGGGACTAACAATGGCAAATTCAATGTAGAAGCACTTGCGCTGGTACCCGCTGACAATTTAAGGAGATAAAACACCCGCTGTGACGCCGACGGAAACAACTCATACATGCAGGGCAACAGGATATCTGCTTGCGAGTGGCGTGGAATGGTGTAAAGTAAAGTCAATAAAATGATGGCTTCTAACTGAACTCACGTCCCAGCGTAAAGGCTGGTCCATGCCTACATCTGCCGTCACTACCTTGCAGAAGAAATACACTTATGCGGAGCTCTTTTCTGGCGTCTTGTTATGGGGTGGTCGACTATTCGACACATCCCGTCAGAAGAAATCCCTAGCATCGTAGAAATCAGACCAAGAATGGGGCTAAGACTCAGAGTGTTGTCTGCGTGACGTCAATTCTTACTTTGGCTCAAATTTCTCTCGACAGCTGCGGGACTTTCGGATTTTAAGCCTCTATAAGAGTATGGGAACTGCGTGGATGAGAGATTGATGACGAGCTAGCTGGCCTAATAATTTTGCATTTCCATACTCAGGGGCTGAAGTCACCTGCTCGTAAAGCAAGGGGTTTTCCGACGGTACTGTAGCTCTCATGCAGGTGGAGGTAGACGCGCTCGATGATGATGCTGAGGTAGCTACCCGATGCCTTAAGAGTACACTTTATCAGTAAGGCGTTGAGATTCTCGTCAAGAATTGCAAATACATGCATAGGACGAATTGGCTATGGAGACGTAACTTGCTCTCGCATCCGAATATATCTGGCAATAAGCTATATTGGGCGAACTCCGAGGTATTGACTTCCCAATATTATGCCGTATGTCGAAAGAGGATGGGCTTTTGTACTTAACGCAATGGCATGAGTACGTGTTGTTTATGGAGTTGAACAGGACATCAGACGAGGTCCACATATCTGAGACTTCTGCGCGCGACTGTAGTATTCAGCGTATCACCAACTAAATACTCTGTCGCAGAAACGCAACGAGGCCGCAATCGAAAATGGAAAGCCCAAGGAGAGTCGTAGGTGTAGAGCGGAAGGGCAATAATACCAATAATACCAGGAGGCCTTCACCGAAGGGGGATGCCGGTGAGTGGAAGTGGTCAAAGCTCACCGACAGACCCCACCACCACACCGGTCCCCACCTCACCACGGAAACCTGCCCAAACAACCTTTGGCGGATCCTGACACTCAATCCAAGGCCTCAACTCATTTCGACACCCATCACCACCTCACCGGCCGTCAACATGGACACTTCTCGAGACTCCTCCAACCTCCTCGACACCCACAACCGTCTCATCGCAGACGTCCTCTCGCGTTTCCGCATGCTGACGATGCTTGCGACCATCCAAGCGGAGGGCGAGCGAAAAAACGCCGAGCCCCAGACCGTCGCGGTGACGGGAATGTCGATGCAGATGGAGTTCGAAGGCCTGGTGAGTTGCACATGGAATAACACCGTCTTTCCTCAACCCGGATCGCTCACCTCGGGTGGAAAAATTCCCGGAAGAGATGGGTTGGGGTTGCCTAATGAATGGACCCGATGAGCTCTCTGCTGACTGATGCGGCTCCGCGAAAAGCACACCTCAATCAAAGACCTGCTCGCCCTCAGTCGTCGGTTGAAGGAGCTCTGGCTCTTCGGCAAGCTGGGCCAGGGCGAAGGCGACGCGCGCATCCAGGCCGACAAGCTCCAGGCCGACGTCGTGCGATGCGCCGAGCTTCTCAACGCCATCCAGGAGAAGCGTTACAGCGCCCTCGCGACCGCAGCGGGCGGTAAGTGGGCGCTGATGGGTAGGCAAGAAGCTGCTGCTGCGGCGACCGGAGAAGGGGGGGCCGCACCGGCCCAGCCTGCGAGCGGCGCTGGTAGCGGCGCCGCGGCTTCTTGAGGGCACGGAACGAGATGGATGGGCAAATTCACGGAATGCATTTTACTGGCGTTGGGAAGGTCTGATACCCGTACTCAAGAACGGAAGAAAGAATTCGATGCTTTTTATTCTAGCACGTGGGTATCCTCATCGAGCTGATCTTCGTGTCTACCTTACCTTATGGTAAGGTACCCGACTCCGTTGAGTGGAGCTTAACCCTCGCCGTTCTCGGGATCCTCGTCCTCATCGTCCATCTCGGCCTCGAGCGTCTTCTGCGCCCTGTCCTCTGTCTTCCCAGTACGGATAGATCCAGCCTCGATGCCTCCGGCGGTGAGCCACAGGAAGTAATCGGACTTGAAGTTGTCGACCTGCTGGAAGAAGATGTGGAAGCTAGGGTTGTGGTTAGTATCATCCTTGTGCTGTAAAGGATTTCAATCGGCTTACGCATTTTCCTGCTCCTCGACCTCAAAGATGCGCTGGTAGATCTGCTTGTCCTTGAAAGCCTGCAGCTCTTCGTCGTACTTGGAGAAGTCGATCGTCTCCTTGCCAAAGTTGTCCTTCGCCCTCTTGTTGTAAGAGTCGAACACGGGCCTCTCAAGCAACAGACCCAGACCAGGAGCCTTGGGGATGGCGATCCTTGTCGGGCCGTAGCTTTCCTTGATGCGATCCAGTGGGGTTGCGCAGCGCACGACGAGCGCGGCCATGCCGACCATCTTGCGGATCTGATGCATCATGAAGCTCTGGCCGTGGACCTTCAGAGAAACCCATTCCGTGTCGCGGATCTGGATGGGATCCATGTTCACCTTGAAGGACTTTATGTGGCGCTTGGCGGAGGGGTCCTTGAAGCTCTTCTGCACGGTGTAGTTGTGAAAGTTGATGGTACCGCAGTATTGGCTCAGCGCGGCCTGAAGCTGGTTCAGGCGCTCGGGGGTGACGCGGTATCGCCTCTTGGCGGCGACGTAGGCGGCCTTGATGTCGCGGAGGGCAAAGTCGACGGGAGTCAGGTCGCGGTTCCTAGGCTTGACACTTCCAGCGGGAACTTCTGCCGCGGTCGTTTGCTCGGTGGAAGCAGCGTCCGTTGTCTCGGCTACGGGCGCGGGTGCAGGTTCGGCAGCCTTGGCTGTTTCTTCGGGAGTGGCATCGACGTCCGAGTGTATTCTTTCCAGGACCTTCGCCTTCGTATCGGCGTCGAGCTTGTCCAGAATCGGCTTGATGTCTTTGTCGTCGACTTCTTTCCAGTAGTCTCCAATGTCTGCCAGCTTCGCCTGGAACTCTTCGTAGTATCCGTTCTCCTTGGCCTTTTCTACCAGTTGCTTCCACAAAAAGCTATCCGGGTGGGGAGGAAGAAGGCAATAAGTCGGCATGAGGTACTCGTACCATCTCGAGTCGCAGGTCTGGTAGCAGCTGAAGGAGTTGTTCGTTCGTTGGATGCCCCAGACGCGGATTTGGTCGGGGAGCGCAGCGTTGATCTTCTCGACGATGTCCTCGTCCTCGATGATGAGCTTCAAGCTGATGACGTTGCCCGCGGCGTGGACGCCCTTGTCTGTTCTGGCGCAGCGCACCAAGCTGGACTTCTTGTGGTCATCGGCATTGGCTTTGGAGATGGCTCCTGCGGCAACAAAGGCTTTAAAGAGGTCTCCCTCAATGGTCTTCTCTTCGTTGTTGATCTGCATGCCCTTGTAACCCGTACCCGAGTATCCCACCATCACGGCGACCTTGCGCTTCGGGCGGCGGCCCTCGGATGCAATCTCTTCGGCGGAGAAGGGGTTCGCGGGTGCTTCGCCATCCTCGGTTACCTTCCTGCGCTTGAACTCCTGATACTCGCTGTTGCGTCCACGCTTGTCGGTTGCTTCGCGACTGAGAGGAACGAATTAGAAAGTTATCAATACCGCAATGCGAAAGAACAAAACAACCCATCCTTATAGACGACGAAATACGTACCTCCACGCCGACCGCCCGACGTCGTGCTTCCGCTTCGGATGCCTCTTGTTCTGGTTGCGCCCGCCGCGCTGGCGGTCGTTCTGCTTCCCGTTGGGTGCAGCAGAGTCGGATTGCGCACCAGATGAAGCTCCCGCTTCATTGGAGACTGGAAGGTCAGCAGGCTGCCTCGGGGGAGGAGCTGCGGCGCCGTCGGCCGGGTTTGGGGGAGTATCTGTCGCCATTGTCGAATGGCGGACGATCTCATGGTCTGTAGTGCAGGTGGAGTGTTCGCGTCGAGCTGCGACCGAGGACTTTGGTCAAGAAAATTTCCTGCAAGCTGCAAGGCTGCGGGACGCGGGGTGGCCATGTGACCGGCTGAACTCCGGTTGGTCTGAGATTTAACTCCACAATTATCTGACCTTATTCGGCGTATGAAGCACAGACCATGTGTACTTGTCCGAGGTACTTACACAGACGCTATCAATAGCACCGCCCTTACAACGCCCGAATATCCAGTCTGCAACCCTGATCTGAATGGACAACATGGATTGCCATGCTTGAATCACCAAAGCCACTCGGATCCTCTGGGGAACGGTTCAGACAGAGATAAATGCGCTTGGTTCGCATTTGATTTACGTCATCGGTCTGCCATTTCGCCCGGGCAGTGTATTTCATCCCATAAGGCCTTCCGAACGCGCGGATTTCTTAGACCCTTCTGTTCTGTCCGAAAGAACCGTCATTCTCTTCCTTACAGACTAACACCATATCTTCCGTGGTGCATTATTGCAGTCGTGTTGGCCCGCGGCCACGCTGTACAGCAATCTGCTCCCATGGACTCCCCGGCTTAGACTCGCACGACGAAATGAGAAAACACCAGAAAATCGCGGCTGGGATGCAAGGAGTGTAAATAGATGAATGTCAAATGCGACGAAACCCGACCAATCTGCGTCGACAACAGAACAGCCGGGATCAACACGTCCTCTTTGACCGTTGACGTGTTCTCCAACGCCACGTCATTGACCGGCGTGCTGGAAACATTAGTGCAATTCCTAGGACCGCATCGCGGGTATCACTCTAATCACCAGTCTAGTCCATGGAAAGGTTTACGGGCAGTGGGGTACTTTTGTCTAGATATATGATCATATAGCAGTTGCCAGATATCAGAGGCACGGAGAACATCACGTGTAAGTGAGACTTCACCAAATCCGCAGGCTCGCGAATCAAAACCTTGGAATAAGAAGTCATCGAGTAATGAAAGTTACGAGGTCTAGATCAAAATGCTGACGTGGTGTCAATCTGGTTAAGAGCAAATATCGAAGTTCTTCTGATACAAAAGGAAATGTCCGAATCCTCGGAAGACCCAGATCTCGGATGTACCAAACTAAAAAGACCGGATCTCTCCTTTGTCCAAGCCAATGGAACCAGTCGCGATTCCAAAAATCTTCCGTGTGTCTCGTGCAAGTGACGTGTAGATACCCCGGAAATAAAGATGAAGTCGTCTGAGAAAAAGTCAGCATCTCAGTTACCATTTGTATTAGCAGCATCGGCACTCACCAAGGTCAGATGTGTGAAGAAAGATAGCCTTTCGAGCGTAGAAGACAGAAAATGGCCATGCTTTAACATTACTTCTCGGCAGGCTTGAAACGCTTCGAGCGCCGTCGGGGGGTTGCCCTATGTCGAAATCAAAATCAGTCTCGGACCCATCAGCGGCATTGGTGAGTCAGCTCACTCAGGCGAAGAGCCGTCCCTTCCTCTCTTGCCGGACGTCGACCCATGTCCTGGGATCGTGTACTCCCCTGGGGTAGCAGACGCTCGCTTCTTCTTATTGAAATATGTCCTGCGGATGTGCGTGTAGGGGATGTGTTTCGCCCTTTGGAAGTCGGAATGGGAGCCCCCGCCGCCGTCGTCAGAAGCAGGACTACAGTCAACGACCTCAATGAGCTTCTCTTGCGACTCGATCGGCTCCGGCGGCGCCTTCTCACCCGGCTGCTCAGCCTCGGCATCATCTTCATCTTCAGACGACTCGACAACGACGTCCTTCTCAGGCTGAGCTGGTTTCGTCTCCGTCTCGCCCGCAGCACCTGCCATGGTTGCATCTGGTCCGGCCCCAAAGTCGACCACGTCGTCCAGGTCCCAAACGTCCTTCTGATTCATCAGGAAGAAGGAGCAGTACTCGTCCGGAACACTCCTGCGTCGGTTCTTGAATTCGGCAGCGACGTTTCTGCCGATCGATTGTGGGCCTCCTGCAACCCACTCCTGCAGCTCCCGGGAGGAGGCTCCCATCTTGACGACGAGGAAGCGGTAGATTCTCAGCAGGGTTATCTGATCCGCGACGAAGGGGAGCCTGTCGAAGCAGAAGTCTGTGCGGGTCTGCCCGTCGGAGGGTATCTGGTTGGCGCGGGCGGAGATGTAGAGCTTCTCGGCAGTGGTCCCGGCCGCGGCGAGCCGGGCGGGGATGGAGATGGCCGGGTCGCTGGACAGGATTGCGGGGTCGAACGACTCTGTGGTCCGGTCTTTCTTGCGCCGGGGCTTGGCCCTGCCTCGCGGAGTTCCGGGGTCGGCTGGGGAAGGCATGTTGCTGCCGTGACTTTGGCGATGTTCGCAGATGACGAGTCCGCAGGAAGAAATATCAAGAGAGGAAAAGGTGGTCTTGTCGACGCGACAGTGTCGCCGGCGAGAGGGGCTTGCGGCTGGACGGACAAGGCGATGCGCGTCAGGATGGGGATTTCTACTCGGGATAGTGAAAGCCAGGCAGGTATGCTCAGGTTCTTGGAAGAGCAATTCCTTCCTCTTTTGATTGTGGATGTTGGGAGCGATGGCTTTGTTGATCTTACCAAAGAACAAACGCATGGCTTTAACCGAATGGCCCAGGGAGCATTTATGGGAGATGGTACAATGAAAGCAACCAATTGAACCACAGTTCTCAAGAACAATGCAAAAGGCTACAATGGCAAAGGGGACATTGTGAGATATCAGAAGCTCTGGAGACATATCTCGCGTCGTTCTTTGCAGAAATCAGTCTCTTGAGGTGATCTAGAGTAGTCTGGGCCACTGTCATTCTCCCCATGAGGTATCTTCATATTTTTCATCGATCCATCAACTGCCATGGATGCAAGAATCGAGGCCAGACGTCAGAAAAGAAATTTTGAGAGGTCCAAAAGAGAGTTTTATATCACTCGGGCGTGGAATCTTTCTCAGTTGAAACATGAACTCCTCAATTCTAACAGCGTGTTTTCATCCGATGAACACACCCCATCTGCTCATCACACCGATACTCAGTAAAGTCATTTGCTTAGTTATTTTCCTCCTTCTTGTCGCCTCCATTGCCGTGGTCTTAAATACTGTCATCCACAAGCCCATCACAATTACCTTCGTCCTTGTTGTCTGCGATTGCCCCACTCATGAAGACTTCCGGCAAGCCGAGTAAACCGGGAGTAGTTGGAATCGGCAAGGATAGATGCGGTGCGCCAGGACAGCGGGTACTCTACTCCTTCTTATTCCCATCCTCCTTCTTCTTCCCATCCTTCGTCGTACTTCCACCCTCCCTTTTGTCTGCGTCCTCTTCTGGAATGTAGGATAGTGGCCGCTTGCTGCTTCTTGGAGGAACACCTGGACTGCGAGGAGGTGATGCTCCGGGAGACTGGTGGGGGCTGTACCGAGGACTACCTGATGCACCGGGAGGATGTTGGCTCCTATGCCGAGGACTACCTGATGCACCGGAAGAAAGCTGGTTCCTATACCGAGGACTAACAGAGGCACCAGAAGAAAGCTGGTTCCTATACCGAGGACTACCAGAGGCACCAGAAGAAAGCTGGTTCCTATACCGAGGACTAACAGAGGCACCGGAAGAATGCTGGGGCCTATACCGAGGACTAACAGAGGCACCGGAAGAAAGCTGGTTCCTATACCGAGGACTAACAGAGGCATCTGAAGAATGCTGGGGCCTATACCGAGAACTACTGGATGCCCCGGGAGGATGTTGGTTCCTATACCGAGGACTACCAGAGGGACCGGAAGAACGCTGGGGCCTGTACCGAGGACTACCTGACGGCGCGGGAGAATGGAGGTGTCCGGACCGAGAACTCCCAGACGATCCGGGGGAGTAGTAGTGCAAGGACAGAGGACTAGCAGGCCGTCTAAAAGATTCGGGTGTAATGGGAGGGACAGCCGTGATCTCTTCACTCAGCCCATTCTTGCCGATGCCCGAGGTGCCGACGGCAGGAGTCCGAGTCGGCGAGAGAGACACGGCAAAGAGGTCTCTTCCGTCGTGGCTGTTGTTCACGAGCCATTTCCGCTGGGCTTCCGTGAGCTTGAAATCTTCGCACAGCTTCGGCTGCTCGAGGATACGCTTGCACAGCTTCTTCTTGACCATCCAGTGGTGCAGAACCTTGGGATGGATCTGGAGAGTCATGAAGAGGTGGCGGTAGAGATGGTAGAGACGTTGTTCCTCGCCGGCCGAGGTGCAGCGTTGGAAGCCGTAGTCTAGCGTCGTCTGCGGGTCTGAAGGCAGCCGCTTGTCGACCATGCAGCTCTGGCGGAGGTTGAATGCAGTTTGGACGGTCTTGTAGCCGTCTTCCGTCTCGACGGTCTTGAGCTTCCGCGGGGCCGAGCCGCCGAAGAGAGTCCTCCGAAAGCCCATGACTGTCAAGTTTCGAGCGGGTAACAGTAGTGTGTAGAATTGCAGCGGATGGTACAGTAACGGGTGGTGGTTGATTCTTGCAGCGATATTGAAGCGTAACCAAAAAAACGAAGTCTGTTGGAGCGAGATGTAGAAGCTCAACAAGGTGAATGGTGGGATGTTGACAGAGAAGATGGAGGTTTGAGTAATCTGCAGAATGTGCGAAGTCTGGCACCGGGAATGCAATGTCAGTAAACCGACAGGAAGGTGCCCTCGACGCCTTCAACAGCCACGAAGAGCAAGCGCGACTCGCGTGCATTGACATCCCAACCAGGCTCCATATCAGGCAGTCAACATCAACTTCGGGAGGAAAGTCGAGTTCAGCCTGACTAGAGGCAGGAACCTACAACTATGTCAGCAACGAGAGGCATGTTAATAAGGTAACAACTGTGATTGTGGGAACGTAGTAATGGCAATTACGACCACAGCAGCAGCGAGTGCGATGAAGGTAACTGCTCCAGATACAAGACGAGAGATATACTGATGGATGGCTGTGTCAGACACACGAATAATGAACGAGCTCAGAAAAAGACGACACGAGAATGTGAGGAGTATCTCAGAACCCCGGATTCTCCTTTGGACTCAAGAGAGCCATTGAAAGACATGAAGGACTGAAGGTCAGAGAGAGCGAGCTTGGGCAGGCAGTTGCTGTCATGATGCTGTCAACTATCGAGGGGCAAATCATTTGCCAATCAGCCCCCAGAATCCATTGCCGAGGTCCAATGTAAGCCAGCCATCCAAGCGCAGATAATACTATGCCGAAGTTGACTCACAAGCTTTCCATACACCCTTGCTTTGATGGTACGTGCAGTTTATCTCCTCCCATCGTGAGAAAGCCCTTATCGCCAATCTCCACGATTTATCAAATGGCGTCTTCCAGTGACTTCGCACGCCACTCGATGAGCTCTTCGCTGGTATAAGTGATTTTGGGTTTCGCATTAGGTTCCCAAATGAAGCGATGGCGGGTCAGCCTGTTGGTAGGATGTTCGTCAACTGGACTGCCATGGGGAAGTTGATTGGGAAGGGTTGGGGGGAGGGGCTTGGTCCTTTACCAGTCGAAGACGCTCTTCGGGCGGTTTTCATCCTCCGGGCTGGCCAGGCCCTGCTCGACAACGTCGCACAGCTGAACCGTCATGTTCGTCCAGAGCACCACCTTGTCCTCGGACATCCAGCCGTGGATGGTGGCAGGGGCGACGTTGAGGGTGGTGACCATGACGTGGTGGTAGACGTCCAGAAGCTGGAGACGCTCCTCGTCGGACTTGCAGCGGTCGAAGCAGAAGTCCTGAAAGGTCTGCTCGTCGGTGGGAATCTTGCCGGCGACGACGGAGGCCTTCAGTATCTCGGCCGTGGTCTCGCCAGAGGTGTCGATGTCGTCGGTAGCGCCGGAAGGCTCAGCAATGGGAGAAGTGCGCATAGCCTTCTCCTCCTCCTTCTTCTTCTCCATGTCCTTCTGGGCAGCGAGCGTCATTTTGCTGAAGAAGCTGCGGAGCACAGGGGTTTGAAAGGTGGTCTCCTCGAGGGAGGGTGTTTCATTTGCAGTGCTGCTGGACATTTTTATTCGCGCGTCCTTTTTGAAACTGGCGAAAGACGTTCGTCGCTTTAGAATTGGAAACAAGCGTATTGTTGAAGGTCTTGTGTACTATGTGGTATGTGAGCGAAGATTTGGTAGGCCTATGGAAGCTGAAACTAGGTATCAAGGACAGAAGCACGGCAGCGGGGAGTAGAAGAATAAATAGTGCAGCAGGATCATATGCAATTGCATCTTTCACCTCGACAAGGGCAGTTGGTGGTATAATGCCCACAAGGACACCTCTCGATTGCAACCGGACGTATGTAGTAAAGTACTGTGTAACTATCTGATGGTGTAGAGTGCTGGCCTTCCACGTTGTCTATCTAATACGTTGTTTCGTAGGAACGTGACAGAAAAATACCTTTATTCCTTCGTGGTGGATGTCCACCAAACCTTTTGATTGACAAAAAGTGGTCTCCATTGATCCTCCATTGATCCTCCATTGATCACAGAGCTACTTGTAACACAACATTTCGCACGGGGAGCGACAAAGAGAGCTCTCCTCACGGAAGTGTCGAATCTTCCGTCACCAATTACCCGAGAGTGACAGCCTGTCATACAAAAATCACTTGAATCCATTGGAAACCATGTCAATCCTGACCAGAACCATTGTCGGACACTCAACCTTGACAAAATGGTGATGACGACACGAATGGCAGCGACGAAAAGCATGCCAGAGGCGGAGACGGCAACGACGGGGCGGAGTCTGCTTACAAGTCAGTGCATGGACTTAATGAGGAGTGTTGCGACATACCAATCCATATGATTACTTTCCGTCGGCATTCATCTGAGCATCGTCGAGGGACAGCGAGGTCAGGACAGACGCTTCATCAGATGAAGCCGTGGCCTCTCGAACTTCTCGATCTTCCCTGGTCTCCTTGGAGTCATCCATCACGTGTCTCTTCATATGAGCTCGAGACACTGAGGGCCGTCTCGCCACCACCTGGCTTGAGGTGGACTATTTTTTGCTGATCCCGGGGGCCTCCATTGTTGGTCATTCTCGCCGGGATACCACTCCAAGTACTCCCTGTCGACGTGGGGTCGAACAAAAAGGTACGCCGGGTGAATACCCCGAGCCGCATGAGTCTTTGGTAACTTTATTAGTCTTACCCGCGCAGTCTTCCACTTTGCGGATCCAGCTGCTGCTGTGCGAATCGGCGGGAGCGGCCAATACGGCCTCTGAGACGGCGTCGATGTACTTGGGACTGTCGAGCGCGCCAAAACTGTAGCGATGCTGAAGGAACCAGGTGAAAACGGTTGCAAGCTTGTCGATATCCTCCCCGAGAATTTTGTGGGTGCGCTTCGAGGTCGGGGTGCCATCCGTGGCATCAGTCGTGTTCTTGGAGCCAGCATCCGCGAAGTTAGCAACAGAGCCGGCCAAGTTTTGCTGAGGCGAGTAGTACGTAGTCCCGGTGCCGCGATCGCAGAGATGAGCGCCAGATCCACCTGATGTGGCGCCGGTAGAGACAGCGAAGTTGACGCCAGCCTCTTCCAAAAGGCCGGAATACTTGGTGTTGGCTTCTTGATCTCCGTCTTTGAAGATATCGCGGTAGTGACCAAGGAACCAGTCGAACGTGTCCGTTAGCCAGTCCGCCTTCTCCTCGTCGCGGCGGCAGGAAGAAATGGTGAATTGCACGGCGTAAAGCAACTTGGCCTTGGCGAAAGCGACGAACTGTGCTTCGCGGCCACGAGGTTGTGGATGGCGCGGATGGTAGTTCTGAGGAAGCCCGTCAAGCAGCGGTAGAGGTCGACTCTTTGCTTTCGATGGCGATTTTGAAATAAATCGGCCGGAGAGGGAGGGAACGATGGACGTCATCAGGGATGTCGGCTGCGGTCTTGGACTTGATTTTCTTGTCGGTTTCCTATTCCTTCCGGTCCCCGGAATCCACCGAGAGGCTCTTCTGAACGTGTCTGTAGTCGTTGGGGAGTGCCATGTTGTCTGCGCGAAACGTGTTGGACTGTCGGTCTGTCAGCTACCGCGTCATCGCACGGCAGGGCGAGCGATACACGAAAAATTACTTGCAATAGGGTAACGATTGCAGGACGTCTCGCTTAGGCAACAGAGCAAACGGTGACAGGCGAAGGCAGTGTGGCTGATTTATGATTGTTAACAAAAGCACCAGCGCTTTTTATGAATTTCAACAAAATCAGCAGGAGCCATTGCACTTTGTTTCAACCCAGAATCTTTCTCTTTTGTCTATCTGTCTCTATCAATTTTCCACGCAGTCCTCTGCACTTCCCGTTGTCGAGCCACGGCCCCAAGCCTCCGACACCAAGGTAGCCATGGTTGATACGCAGAGGCGTCTTATAGCATGTTATACTCAAGTTTCCAGACGAAGGAAATGGAGACAAGCAGATAGGTGAAGGCTGTGGTGATCCTGGCGTCGTTGACTGTTGTTCGTCCTTAATCCCGCTGAGACATAGCGCGGTACTTGGGGACCATGTCCTTGAATCTGTCTGCCAGATCGGGTGTGCGGAACAGAGCTCGACTCTCGCCATCGGCATCCTCAGCGTCCCATATCCACTGGTTCTCCTCCACAAACTCCACGATCTTGGCAGGAACGCGGTCTCTCTTCTTCGTGATCTCCGCCTCGACCTGGAGGCCCAACGACTTGAGACCCTGGGCGTTCCATTCGTGCAGAGTGAACGGCTCGACGCCGCAGGTCTGGAGAAGATGGGTGTAGACCTGGATGAGCATCTTCCTTTCAGGTTGGAAATGGCACCGCGACATGGCGTAGTCCTTCATGCGTTGAAGCTCGGGAGAGTCCTTGCGAGCGGTGATGTGGGCAAGAAGTGTCTCTGTGGGGGTTCCGGCGATGGAGACTCCATTACCCGCCTGATTGCGGTCGCCGGTAGTCTCTTTGCCGTAGGCGTGGTCGGCGAGCTGCTGGACGATGGCTTCGAGGTCTGCGGCGCCAGTCTTGACATCGCGTCTCATCTTCGGATCGGACATGACAGCGAGCTTCATCTGCTCAATGTAACGGTCGCGGTTCATTCGGCTGGTGATGTCGGCATCGATCTCGCGAAGAGTCATTGATGGCTGTTGTTGGCAGTTGACGGCTCCAACTGACGAGTCGATTTCGATGAAGTAGCGGTCGTTCAAAAGCACCCAGTCGTAGACGGAACCATCGATGCGGTCAAGATTGGATGCGAGCTTGCGCTTGATCTCACCGGTGAAGCCAACAGGGCCAAGAGCGTGCCACTTGAAAAGAGTGTCGTAGGTGACACCGCAAGTGATGAGCAGGGCCCTGTAGGCCTCAAACAGCAGAACGACGGCGCTGAGGTCACGGCATCGACTGAAGCCATAATCTTGTAGAGTTTGGGTGTCGGTTGGGAGCTCATCGCGGATGACGGCTGCAACGAGCGTCTCAGCAGTCGTAGGACGGGTCGCCATTTTTTCTGGACGGCGTTGTGTGTGAGGGAGGCGTAGTTGTCTGTCTTAGAGGCAAGGCAGTTCGGGCTCTTCCTTTGAATTTTGACAAGTAACTAACTTGTGAGGATGCCGATGAGATTTGCTCGACCTCACGTTGGCAAGTGTCTGGTGATAAGAAATCAGGAGGATGGTTAAGGTGAGACAAAAGGCCATTCCAAAACGGAGGTCGCTACCTAATAGTACCTTACCTTTATGCCATCGAGGAAGGCGGTGGGGGAATTCCCTCTGACAAACGGGAAGGAAAGACGGACTTGGCTGCTTCCAGTCATTTCATGTAAGAGCCCAAGTCTTCGTTTGAGAAACTACTTTACCTACCTTACTTTAGTGATCACGCGGCTTGCTGGATTCCCGTTTTCCTTCTCCCCCTTCCCCCACGGCCTGTAGGTAAAAGTCATGTTGAACCTCTGATTAAAGATGGATTGCGAGAGATGAGTCCATATTCCGCCTGACTTGGTAAAAAAGGACTCATCCCTCAAAACCACGTCCACGCCATCCTACTTATGAAAGATGATGCGAGGATTTATGGCCGGTCTATGGTGTAGACTGTAAAGATTGGTCTTGTGCATCCGGCGGAAACGCACTTTAAGACCGATTCGGGTATCCTCCGTGTTCGAATCGGCCTTGTCGGCAGGCTCTGTGCTGAATTCGTATCTCAAGGGCTCTAACGCTAAGTGACCTTGCTGCCATAGGCCTTGAAGTTCGTTGCTTAGTGTGATCATCCAAGCAAAGTGCCTCCCTAAAACTGCCGATGATTATCAAAACAGGCGCTAGACCAGTCCCCCCGTGATCGCGCGACCGTAATTGGCTAATAGGCCAGGTGATACCTTCCGCTAGCTATCTCTTGCCAGTTCAAGATAGTAATATTGTGAGGGAAGGAGCATATAAGTTACGGCTGCTTTGCTCGACGAGTTTTGCTGAGCCCGATCAGCGTCGAACGTGGCTCGTATGACGTCTAACTTCCTGGGCGGCTTGTCGCTTGTCTCTGAGCCCAGGTATTTCTCCATCAGGTGCATCATATCACAGGTTTGTTCCATTCGTGCTTTAGCATGCAATGGAATAAGTTGATGTCCAGCTGTTTCCTCTGAGCTGAATACTATCAAATCATTCCACCACGCATCGGAAAAAAAGGTAAAAACATCTTTTCCTGGCGTCGTGTCGCCCGGAAAGTCACCCAACATAACTAACAGACAGGATACCTTGAGCTCACGTTATCTCCGAAGCGGGAGGTGTGGGTTGATGGCGCCACGTCATTGGCCAGTGCTCAGAGTCTCACACTAAACACCCCCCAGCCCCCGGCGAGTGGCGCCATCCCTGCTCCGTGACTCGACTTCCCCTTCAACCTTCACTCAAAGATCTCATCTCATTGGTAAAGCCACCTCAATCTTCAACGAAAATAGGAAAAATGCCACCGAACACGCAGTCCGACGAAGCCCAACGGCCGCTCTTGGCCGACTCTCACGAAGAGTACGGCGCCACTGCCGACGGCCCGGACCGAGCCGCCCCTCCAGAAATCGCCGTCGAGGAGCGCGGAGCTGGGACCTTCACGCGCAACCTCGGAACTCTCGATGCCTTCGCGATCGTCATCAGCATCGTCATCGGAAGCGGCATCTTCACCTCGCCGGGCTCAATCGACACAAACGTGCCTTCGCCGGGAGCCGCGCTGGTCGTGTGGCTCGTCGGGGGCGTGCTGGCCTGGACGGGCGCGAGCGCGATGGCGGAGCTGGGGACGGCCATCCCCGGCGAGGGCGGCGTGCAACCTTTTCTGCGGTACATTTACGGCGACGTGTTTGGGTTCCTCGCGGCGTGGACTTGGATCGTCGCCGTCATGCCCGCGACCCTTGCCATCCTGTCCATCGTCTTCGTGGAGAGCATCTACTCCGCCGGCGGGGTGACCGACCAGGCCGGCGCCATCTCACATAAGCTGTTCTCGATTTTGATCCTCATCGTCATGAACGGCGCCAATTCAATCAGCACCAAGGCGAGCACCCGCCTTAACAACGTCTTCGTGGTCACCAAGTTCGTCAGCATCGCCGCCGTCGTGCTCGCTGGTGTTATCGTCGTCATTATCCAGGCCTCGGATCACGACCGGGACATTGGCGGAAGGGACTGGTTCAACAGGCCGTGGTTCGAGAACCGCAAGACGATCCTGCCTGACGGCGGCGAGATCGACTGGAGCAAGATCGGGGCGTGGGACATGCTCGGGTTCTACTCGGCTGCCCTCTACGGCGCGCTCTGGGCCTACTCGGGCTGGGACAAGGCCATCTACGTTACTGCCGAGCTTCAGGAACCTGCGCGTCAGCTCCCTTTGGCCATAAACTCGGCCGTGCCTACCATCATTCTCTGCTTCATCGCGGCAAATGCAGCTTACTACATTCTGCTTCCTTGGTCTGTCGTTTCCACGACGGACAGCGTTGCAGTGGTGAGTAACACACATCCGTGAGCCTGTATGGCTAGACTGACACTTTCAGACCGCCATCAATCGCCTCTTGGGCCCCGGCTTCGGAATTCTGGCCGCGATCCTCATTTGCCTCGTGGTTGCCGGCTCCCTCCTCGGCAACTCCTTCGTGGCAGGCCGCATGACAGTGGCGGCATCCAACTTCAACTGGCTTCCAAAGTTTCTCGGCGCCGTCGGCCGCGCCGGTGTCAGGGCCGACGAAAGCTCCTCAGCCGAATCATCTGACCAGCCTTCGGGCTTGGCCAAGGAAAAGTCCGACGCGCCTCTCAACGCCCTCCTCCTCTCTACTGTGTTGTCGGCGTTGTACATCCTCGGTGGCAACTTCCGTGCTCTCCTCACGTTCAACGGCCTGGGCGAGTACACATTCTTCTTTCTGACGGTTCTTGGGGCGATTATCCTTCGGTTCCGAGAACCGAAGCTGCGCAGACCGTACAAGCCGTTTGTGTTGATCCCCGTGGTGTTCGCTGTGGTGAGCGGGTTCGTAGTCGTGAGAGGTGCGATCTTTGCTCCTGTGCAGGCTATAATCCTAATTGTGCTGTGGCTGGTCGGCCTCGGGTTCTACTGGGCTAGACGGAAATACGCAGCCCGAAGTGCGAGAACTGATTAGATAAGTTGGAAGGGTATTTGGCACGATGACGAGAAGACCTGACTCGCCAGTGATCAATTAAAAGAAGAACTCCACAGCTTTGAATTTCACTCCCACTCCAATAGACTAGACCCGACGTTTTCCATACACGAGATGTGGTCCACACTACAGTTCCTCGCTCAGCTCATCCAGCTTGGTAGGATCGTCCAAGTCGGCAAACAGCTTGACACCCCAGCTGCGTCCCGGGTTGTTCAGGCGATGCTTCCTGTCATGGGCCGCAATGTCCTTCAACTCCTCCTCGGTGAACTCAATCTCCAAGGCCTTCTTGTTCGAGACAATGTGCGAGTCCTTGGTGCTCTTTGGAATGACAATGGTGCCCCTCTGGATGCCCCACGCCAGCACGGCCTGGAAGACGCTGACGCCCTTCTTCTGGGCGATGTCGACCCAGTACGGGTCCTCGTAGATGGCGGGGATGTCGTCGCGGTACGTCGGGTTGGTGTTGGCGAGGGGCGAGTACGCGATGACCTCGACGCCCTTCTCCCTGTGCCAGTCCACGAACTCCTGCTGCTGCAGGTACGGGTGGGTCTCGAACTCGTGGGCGTACGGCTTGATCTCGGCGACGCGCAGGATCTCCTCGACGTCGGCCCTGGCGAAGTTGGAGAGGCCGATGTGGCGGGTCAGGTTGGCCCTGACGAAGCCCTCGAGCGTCTTCCAGGTGTCGACGATGGAGGTGTCCTTGTCCAGCCGGGTGGTGCCGGGCACGAAGGCGACGGGCCAGTGGACGAGGTAGAGGTCGAGGTAGCCGACGCCGAGGTCCGCGATGGACTTCTTGATGGCGGCCTCGGCTTCCTCCCGGCGGTGGTCGGTGTTCCAGAGCTTCGAGGTGACCCAGACGTCCTTGCGCGCGACGCCGCTGTCGGCGATGCCCTTGCCGGTCTCGTCCTCGTTTCCTGGCGGGGTTTTTCTTGGTCAGTGTTCTCTGTCATGGTCGACGAACGACAGTCACGGTCGTGGACGTACGGTAAATCTTGGCGGCGTCAATGTGATCGTATCCGACCTTTCCCACGGCATACTCGACGGCATGGGCAACCTTGGACTTGTCCGACAGCCAAGTTCCCAGTCCTAGTGCGGGAATCTTGTCGAGGCCGGGCAGAGAAGCATGGGCCAGACCCGCAGCGGCGGCGGCGGTTGTTAGCGCCTTCATGAAGACCATCTTGAGCTTCGTCCTCTTTCTAAATTGGCCGTGTTTTGAGACAAGAATTGAGTATACCCTCTCCTACAATTGCAGATGAGGGGGAAAGTCTACCGCTTTTTACACTCGTTCGGCATCCCTTGCACGCAAAATCGCATCATCATCCAATCGGTCCCACTGTTTTCCGCTGCGGTCTGCGGAGGAAGTGACAGGGCCGTGACATCATACATCTCCTCACTTACACCACCCGCGCGGGCCGTGAGAGGGTGAATTGATACGCGCAACGTCGCAGCTCGGAGCACGTCAACGCTCTTCAGTGGCTAGGATTGTTTCCTCGTCATAGCATTTGGCTTTTATTCCATCGCATTTCCTGCAGTCCAAGAGCATCGATAAGCTCACATCCCCAACCCGCCGAGGCGCCCCCCTTCACAGCAAACCTAAGGTACCCACTAGCACCGGGACCCATCGTCCGCACTGCGCCCGAAGAGGAAGGTGACGCCTCCACAGCGGCCATAGGTACCTAGAGCTCCCTCACCCAACCCACCGCCGTCGGCGTCCCGTTCGACGCTCCCGCGGCCGGCCTTCACGCTGTCGTACGCTGGCTTGGGCTTCAGTGCCCTTGGCGAACAGGCACGCGTCGCCCTGGCTCTGGAATCGTCGAGGGGATCCACGAGTCCTTCTTCGTCCGAGAACTGCCCGCACCACGACCCCGACGCACGCTTTCGCGTCTCACGCACGTCTTTGACCACCCCCGCGTAGTCTCCTCCACGGCCCGGGCTGCCGGACGGCCACTTCGTCGGGCGGGAGCTTGTCGTGGCGGATGTCCAGCTCCGACCTCCACCACCGTGTCAGCGGATACACCGCGCCCAGGGTCTGCGGGGACGGCGTTCTTGCCGATCTCGAGGTGGCCCCGGAACCCCACGCCGTCGATCTTGACGCCGACGGCTTTCAGGTCCGAGACGGTCCCGACGGCACCCTCGGTCTTTTTTTGAGCCGTGCTCGAGGCCGAAGTCGTCGTAGCAGAGCTTGGCGGCCGGGTCGGCAGCGGCGACGCGGAAGGACACGGGGATGAAGGCGTCGGCGAGGGCCTCGTTGACCACGTCCCAGGAGTAGCAGGCGCCCTTGTAATGGGAGACGACGTTGGAGATGTGCGCTCCGATCACGGGGGTGAGGGTTTCGGGGGTCCACATGCCCTGGGAGACTGCGGGGTGACTGTCTGGAACATGTTCTCTCAGTCTTCCCCCCCCCCCCTTTCTACAACTAGATCATGGTAGCCTACCCAGGGCGCGTAGCATCTCATTATCTGCTTATTCGCCCGCGCGGCGGCGAGCGCGGCATCTGGGTTCTTGAACTGGAAACTGGCCCTGCGTCTTCTCCGTCGCGTCCCATTTCCGCTAATGTGATTCCAACCTAAATCAAGTTTAGGGTACCCCCTAGCAGAGCGGAGGTGGATTGACAAGCGGCTAGGGCTGAGATGCGTTGGAAAGTAATGACGGGACCACGCCATTCGGTGCGTCGTCTCATGGATGGCGGGCACAGACTAGGCCATACATCCATCGCCGGGCGCAGACTTACTTTCGAGACACGGTTCGGTGCCGAAAGTCGAAACGCCCAGTTTGCGCTAATAGGAATCGAACTTGAATCAACCATAAGGTACCCCTAGCAGGCCGCACCACATGAGCAAGGTCAAGATTTGATCGACTTAACGTGGGGGACCGGGATTCCGGGAGCGGAACGAGGTCGCGGGCTGTTCTGTTGCGGTGTATGTTTTGGTGATTCAGAATGCGTTTCAGGACCGCCCGAACTCGATGGATTTGGGTTGAAGGTTGACGCGGTTGTTAAGGCTTGACGCGGGCAGGGATGCTCTATGCGGATGTTGGTCTGGCACGGGCTGAGTCGGACTGACGAGGATGCGTCTCCCGGGGCTCCCGCCGTTTAGTCGGATGATGCGGGGCGGCAAAGACGCGATCGGGGGTCGTAGACCCGGAGTAAGCTCGCAAGCCTATACCAACAAGCACTGGTGAAATCGAACTCGCAATTCTATTATGCTATGCCGCGCGCATTAAACAAATCATTACATGATGAACCCGACCTGCATCAGACAGATCCCAGATTCCTCCTTCATGAACCAATCATTCCCGATGCCCCCCCCCCCCCCCCCCTTCCCCTCCAAAAATATTAACACAATCCCCGAAAGCCGCCCAACCGAAATCCTAGAATCAGAAAAAACAACCTTTTAGCACGATCAGTCTTTACCTCCCGAACAAACTGATCCGGAACTTGCCCTTCTTCCCCTGCATCGAGCTGCGCCCGCTCATCGGCCTCTCGTCGTAGCTCATGATACTGCTCGCGGGCCTCGGGACCGTCCTCGGCGTGCTGTGGTTGTTGCCGCCGCCGCCGCCGTACATCTGGTGCTGCTGCTGCGACACCTGCGGCATGGGCGGCATCTGCTGCTGCTGGGGGCCGTAGTCGCCGCGCAGCGCCCTCTCGACGTCGAGGTGCTGGCGCTCGTACTCGTCGTGCTTGCCCTTGGCGTCGATGAAGCGCTGCTCGGCGGCGCGGCGGCGCTCCTGCAGCGCGCGCAGCTCGTCGTCGAGCTGCGTCATCTGGCCCTGCGCCTCGGCCATCAGGTTGTGGTACTCGAGCATCTTGCGCTGCAGCGGCTCCAGCACGCTCTTGGAGATGGAGGGGCTCTGGAGCCGGTTGATCTCGGCCGCCGAGTCGTTGAGGCCGCCCAGGTGGTGGTTGACGGGAGGCGAGGGCGGGCGCAGGCCGGCGGCGGCGTTGGGGACTTGTGGTTGGGAGGAGGACACGCGCGGCGAGGTTTGGGATTCGCCGGCGGGGGCTGATGATGCGCCGCCGCTCATCTGGGGATCGGAGGCGCCTGGCGCGGGACCGCCGGATGTGGAGGATTGTCGGCGGGCGTGGCGCTCGGTGCGGCGGCGGGAGTAGCCTCCTGATCCTCCTGCTCCTGCTCCTGCGGCAGCCCCAGCGGCGGGGGCGGCACCGCGGGAGGATGGGGACCAGTCATCCTCGGGAGCGCCGGCGTAGGGCGGGAGCTGGGAGTTGACGGGGGGAGGTTGAGGGTATGAGCGGCGGTTTTGGGACGCGTTTGCCATTGAGGGCGGACCGCTTCGTGGGCCGGCGGCGCGGGGTTGGCTGCGCTGGTTGACTTGGGCTGTTGGCACGACTCTCTGCTGCATTTCGGGAAAACGGACTGTGTTAGCTCTGGGGTTGTTCATCCGATGTGGTTTTTTTTTTCTGGGAGGAGGGTCGGGGCGGGGGAGTGAGTTGGAGGTTGGGGTTTGTGCGGTCTCACAACACGAGTAAGTGTGAGTATGAGTGAGTCGAGTGAGTGAGTGGGTGAGGGGGAAGGGGGTAATTGAAATTTGTTTGCGTTGGAGAGGTTTAGTGAGTGTGAGGGGGGTAAATGAGGGGAGAGAAATGGAGAGGCTGGTGTATCATTTTCCCCAACGTTTTTTTTCTTTCTCTCTTTCCATTCTTTCCCTGGTTTCTGTGGCGTACCGCATCTGTAGTGTAGTGTAGTGTAGTGTTTTGTTTGATCTACCTTACCTGTTGATGGGGCGCCTGGGCTAGCACGGCCTCGTGCAACCCTGATTCCGAGTTGGTCTGCTCGCTGGGAGCTCCCGCGGTGAAGCGCGAGTCGTCGTCGAGGGAGGGGGACCGAGGTCGTCGGTAGCGGCCGTTGCGACCGCCAGAAACATCTCCTCGCGGTTGGCGGTCGTTTGTCGTCGTCGTCTCGTACTGGCTGCCGTACTCGACAAAGTCACCGGGGAACGTGGGCGGTCCTCCCTGGTTGTGGTGTTGGTGGTGGTTCTGTTGCGGGATGCCCATGGCCATGTTTGCGATCGAGGCTGCCGTTTGATGGGAGATGTTTGGTGTGCCCGAGCGGGAGAGTGAGACACTCACGACTCTGATCTTGTCTCGAGGTTCCGGTGGGATGGGAATGCGTTGTGTTTCCCCCTGGTGAAGAAGGCTAAAAGTAAAAGGTATGAACAGGAAACCAGCAAGACCCCCGAGCGAAAGAGGCAGCGGCAGATCTTGACAGACGGCAACGACGGGAGCTAGCTAGTAAGGTTAGAAGGGAAAATAAAAGAATGAACACAGACGCATTCCTCAAGAGAGAGAAAAGGATAGCTCAGACCCTTTCTTCTGCCTCTTTTTTTTTCTTCCCCCTTGTATTACACAGATTTCCAAGTGGCTGGGAACTCGCACTAACAATATTCGTCCCACTGGACGATAGGCATGGCACTTATGGCACCACCCGCACCGGAGACGAATTACGTGCATCGAGTGGCCTGTCGCCTGTCGCGGCGCGCGGAATTCAGTGGCTGGGGCCCCACTCCTCTTTATCCCCCTGAACCACCTTACCACCTTACCTTGTACCTTAGGTACTACCAGGTACCCCTACCACCACCCCGCGGGCCCCTTTCAGGCACAGGCACACCTCACCTCACGGAACGTGGACTTTTCCCAGCCGCCCAAGTTTCCAACGCCTGGGCGCGCCAAATCCACCCGCCACGACCCGTTTACCGCCAAATGACGGAGCTGCTACATACTATTGGATGCGTGATATGTCTTTTGCCGTGAGACCGCATTCCATGCAAGATGCGTTGTTGTTTGCTCTCGTGGCTTCTTTGGCTAGCTACCCTGAGTGACTGACGGGACTCTGACGAGGGGACACTTTTGTTGCTGAACTCGAGATACGAGACCACCTCATGACAAAAAGAAAAAGTTGGAGATGATGCTGAATCTTGGTTTAGGGGTTTCTCCAGATTTCATTTGATGATACAGTCACGGAAAGATTTTGACCGCCAGTCCTCAAAACCGGACGCCATATGGAAGAGAACCAATTTATCGAGATGTCATAGTATGCAGAAGAGAGCTCTTGATTGCAATTTCCCTGCAGTAACTTGAAACTTCGATCCAGGCGACGCCGGAGGAGACCCACGACGTCAGCGTTAGCGTCGGGTTGTCGGAGTGATCGGAGTGATCAAGTGCCCAGAATCCAGGGCCAATCGCAGACCTCCAGCATGTCTTAATTTAAGTCTCCGATGTGGATACGCCTGCGGCCCCCCTAAGGTACGGAGGTGACCGATCCCACTACCGGACCCGGTTCTCAGCACAACCGAGGTGGGTCCCGGACTCTCGGGCACGGACCCTCGACCCCCACCAAGCAATTGGCCACTCAGAACCCAGCAGTCGCCGAACTTCATCACGATTCACCACCACTTTCAATCCTCACGACAACCCGGCTTGATGCCCTCAGTCGTCAGACAAGATGCCAAGGAAAGCAACAAACAACACATCGCCCCGCAGCCATGCACCACCGCCGCATGAGAACGATGCCTCAATGACTGAGCAAGAGCGAAAGTGCACCATTCTCAAATAGCCCTTTCTTGGTCCTCCTGGAATTACTGACGCAGTCCCACAGGCGACTCCGGAACCGCTTATCTCAACAGGCCTTCCGGCGTAGACAGGCAGAGCGTATCAGAGAACTGAGCAGCCGGTTCAACACGGATCAAAAGCCGGATGATGAGCGGGTGCAGGCCCTGCAGAAAGAGAACCGGCAACTTCGGGCACAGCTGGTCGAGGTTCAGACCAAGTTGTCTCGGCTTATCGCCAACATCCAGGGCCTGAACGAGTCCGTGTCCAAGGCTCTTGATGATACCGACGCCAGGAATAAAGATGATTCCCAAGAAAACAGTACGACAGAAGAAGTAAGCAGCAATACTTCTGGTCACAAGGGGAACTTACCTTCGATGGATATGGATCCATTTGACACGTCGATATTCAACTTTGACGCACCTCTTCATCAGCAGACGGAAGTCCGAGTGAATATCTCCCAAGACGTTCCATGGGCTCATGCGAGCAAAGCATCTTTTGACGATACCATCTCGTCTGCAGAGCTCATCAACATTGCCGGCACCAACCCGCTCTACACGCAGATACCAAACATCTGGAGCTTCGAGTACCAGACTGGTGTCGAGCCCTATCAAACAGCTATGGACGCCACGCGGGAGTCGAACATCATGCGCAAGAACGACTTGGCGTTATCGAATTCACCATTCTCCGATCACATCCAGCTCCTACAACGTCTTCTGAAGACGAAATTGACAGCGTCCGGCTTCATCCCCGAGGGCCAACCTTCGATGCAAGGGCAAGACAGAACTCCACTCGCTATTCGAATTAAAATGGCTGACAATCACAAGCATCTACCAACCCGTCCTCATGGTGTTGTCAATGTTCAACAGCATCACTCGACCGGACGTCATGGCCTGGTACGCCAAAACCCGCTTCTTCCACATTATCGAGCTCACCGCCTGGCAACTGTACCCTTCCGCCGCCACGTTCGACAAGCTCCATCAGAGATATCGGCCAACGGATGCTCAAATGAAGCACCCCCACCCGCGTGTCATCGATTGGATCCCCTTCCCATCGATCCGGGACCGACTGATCCAGCTCCACTCAGCCAATCCCCGCATCGACGAAATATTCTGCGACGCTGTCACGGGCTACGTCGTGGAGACGACAATGTCCGATCTCATCCTCGGGGCACCTCGATTAACCGTCTACATCCGCGTAACCGATCTCATCACCGCAATGTCGTCCGGCGACGACCCCGACCCGCGGCCCGCAGCTCTTCCAGCCCCGGACGTCACCACGCTCTTCTCCTCCCCGCCGTACGCACGCGCCGCCTTCAAGCAGTTGAACATGGACAAGGGGGCTTCGTACTACAAGATCGACCCAGCATTCTACGCAAAATACCCCGAGCTCTTCGACCACTCCAACGACCTTACCGCAACCGGCATCCCCCTCCGCCCCAAGTCCCAAAAGGTTCTCACCTACCCCAAGCCCCTCGACTCCTCGACCGTCGAGACCTACAAGAGTTTCATCGACTTCAGCCTCGACGCAGCCAGCACCATAAACACCACAACCTCCTCCTCCTCCTCCTTTTTGTCGACGATCTCGTGAGCCCCTTCAAAAACCCATGTAACAGGACGGTCGAGACAAACAATGTCCGGCCCCCGGCCCCGGAACGTCGACCCGGGCCCGCGATGCCGAGACTATCCGCCGCCCAAACCCGAAAGTAGCCGAGTCCAGTTTGACCGACCCCTGGCATTTTGAGTTTCGAGCTTCTGACGTCCTGTCAATGTTTTTGTTGAGCACCGACCCACCGGGTTCCGCACTGACTAACGTTCCACTTAGTAACGCTCTGATTTTGTCATCAGACGTGAGCCTCTGGGTCTTTTCTCACCAGCGACCATGGGAGAAGGGGGGG
>JAXISO010000261.1:0-56120 GCA_036785465.1 Colletotrichum agaves
TATATATAAATACCTAACCCTAAAAATATAACTTAATACTAAACTAGGGTATACTATTCTATATACCTCTATTTATACTTATATTATTTAATACCTAACCCTAATAATTATAAGAATTACTATAGCCTTATATAATTCTATATAAATTTAAATAGAAGTATTATTATTCTTAGAATTCTTAAAGTCTAACTTATTAAACTTAATATTAATAGTATAATTTTTATCTAAAATATATAAGTATTAGTTAAGTTATATAATTAAATATAGAAGTATATAGAATATACTATAACTAAATACCTTAAGTTTATTTATAATAAAAATAAGTATATTTTTAATACTCTATATATATTTAGGCTTAATACTATGAATTAACTAGAGGAAGTATAACTTTAGCTTAAATATATATAGGTACTTACTTCCCTACTTAGAAATAAGTATAAGTATATACTTCCTAGTAAAAAAGGGAGGAGTTAAATTATTATTATAAGTAACTATAAATACTAATAAGTAATTATAGGAAAAGTATATTAAATTATAAGAAATATATTAAAGCTATAGTTAAATATATTAGAATTATATATATAATTACTATAGGCCTTTTAATTAAACTTATTATTTAGAATTATATAACTATAGAATAGTCTATTACTTTTCTTATAATTATAGTACTAATTATTACTATTATATATAATTCTATATATTTAAATAATTAAAGTATTTAAATTCTATAATTACTAAGTATTAATATACTTATACTAAAAGGTACTATTCTATATAGTACTCTTTAGAATAATTAAATTTATAGCCTATATTTATAAATTAATTAGTAAATATATAAATATTTTAAAAGTATAAGAATATATATATATAGGTTTATATTTATTATAGGCTATGCCCGGATAATATTAGCCCAGGCTTTGCCTATACTTACTTACCTGGTCCCTACCCAGTGCTCCTCTGGTGGGCCCCCACTAGGCCCCTTATGTATAGACTTTTTATCCATTGTGGGAAACTTCTCTTTTCCCTCCTTAGTTCTAAATAAATAGTATTTTATATACCCTTTAGGCTAAATAAGCCTAGGCCTAGCCCTTTATATATTTAGAACTTAGTTCTTATTTATTATATAAATAATAATAAAGTTAAGTATAGCTCCCTATTAGTAAATTACTTAATTAATAAATTAGGCTCCTAGAATAAATAAGAGTTATTAAATAATATAATAAATAATATAATAGAGAGAATTAATACCCCCTATAAAATCCTTATAGGAGGCCCTTTTATAAATAAATTACTTTAATAATAATTAGAATACTTTATTAGTTTTCTCTACTAGAGAATTATAAAATTAATAAATAAGCTAATAAGAAGAAATACTACCACCTTAGTAAACTACCTAGTACTTCCCTAGGTATTTATATTTATTATTCTCCCTATAATAAAGAATACTCTAGCCTTAATATTAATTATAACTCCTATTATATAAGTAGTTAAATACTTTATTTCCCCCCTAGTAATTACTTACTATTAAAAGCCCTTACTCCTCCTATTAAAATTCTTAAGTAAATAAAAGGAGTACTAAATTTAAGCTTAGTAAATAAAAACTAAGCTTAAAATTAATAAGTACTTTTATAGTAATAATCTTAAATATTAATACTTAATTAATATTTATTTAAATATTAGTCCCTAGTAGGTAATTAAAATTTTTTATATAATAGGGAGTTTAAATAGTATTTATAATTTAAATATATTTATAATATACTTAAATTAAATATATTTAAATTTAAATAATTAGCCCTAAGTAGTAGCTTAATTATAGGGGCTCTAGTAGAAAAATAATAAGAGACTTATTATCTTTTTTCTCTATTTTAAGAAGACCTTAGTAGAGATTAGTAAATATAACTAGTTAAATATAGTCTAGATCTCCCTCTTAAAGATTATCCTAGTACTTTACTTAAAAGAGCTCTTAATTATTATAGAGTTCCCTATAAAGTATAATAAATAGTTTATAAAGATTTAGAATATTATATAGAAATTTAAATATATAAAGGGACTAGTTAATTATTACTTAGTACTTTACTATAGAATTATTAACTATAATACTAATAGGAATATTATAATAATTAGCTTTATAATTAAGTAGTATAATTACTAGGGCTTTATAGAGTCCCTCTCCTCTATTAATAATAACTTAAAGTATTAGAGAGACCCCTATAAGTATTATAATTATAATAAAGTAAGTTATATTTAGTGGAACTATTTAAATTAAAAAAAGAATACTTTTATAAGAGTTTTAAAAGTTAAATTACTTATAGGTAATATAAATAAGGACCTAGGGAGTAATAATAACCCCTTAAGTAATAAGGAATTAGGAAAAGAGTAACTTTAATATAAAGTTAAGTATTAAGACTAACCTAGGTAAAATTCTAAGAATAGAGAGAGTAATAAAAATAAGAATAAAAGAGTAATTAATAATTAACTACTATTTAAATAAGAATTAATAGAGATTATATTATTTATATATTAATTAATACTAATTATAATATATATATTATTATTAATATCTCCCTTATAAAGAGACTTTACTTACTATTTATTAATAAAAGGAAGAGAAAAATAAGGGGGTATACTACTAAGTTATTATTTAATAATACTTAGAGAATTATTATTTTAACTCTAGAGGTTAATAGGTATATATAAAAGGTTTATACTTATATAATTAAAAGTCTTTATTCCCTCCTATACTTTAGTAGGCCTTAAATAGAGAATAATTAGGTAATTTATAATACTAGGGCCTAATAAATAACCTATAGGAAAGTAAGTATAATAGCTTACCTAAAGTACTAAGAGGAACTTATAAGTCTTTAAGAGATTTAATTAGCCTACTTATTAAGAGTAAACTCCTTTACCTTTTTATACTAATATATAATTAAGTCTAGTAAGGAGATACTTACTACTTACTAAGTAATATTTATAAGTTTAAAGAATATTAAGAAGGCCCTAGTACTAAAAAAGCTTATTAACCCTAGGGATTATATACTAGTATATATTCTTAAGGAGTTCCCTAACTTATTCTAATTTAATATAGTCTACTAATTACCCTCTATTTACCCTAGTATAAATTATAAAATCCCCTTAGTCCTAAATAAGAAGGGCTATACACTAGAGCTCCCCTAGGGGCTACTATATAATATATTAAGAGAGGAGCTTTTTATACTAAAAAAGACTTTAGAGAACCTTTTAAATAAGGGCTTTATTAAAGTTAGTAGCTCTACTATAGGGGCCCTAGTACTCTTTATTAGGAAACTAGGAGAAGGAATTTATTTCTATATAAATTATTAGGCCCCAAATACTATTATTAAGAAAAACTAATATTTACTACTCTTAATTTTAGAGACTCTCTAGAGAGTAGTTATTATAAAATAGTATACTAAGCTTAATATAATTATAGTCTTCTATAAAATTAAAATTAATAAAGCTAACTAGGAAAAAATAGCCTTCTAAATAAAGTATAAGTTATTTAAATAAGTAGTTTACCCCTTTAGTCTTATTAGGGTACTTATTATTTTCTAATAATATATTAATACTTACCTCTATTAATTCCTAAATAACTTTATTATAATTTATATAAATAATATTCTAATTTACTCTAGTAAGTCTTAGAATAATTATAAGAATAAGGTTTATTAAATACTTAGTTACCTCTTAGCTACTAAATTATAATTAGACCCTAAGAAGTATAAATTCTTTATTATTAAAGTTAAGTATATAGACTTTATAGTAACTATGGGAAAAGGTATCTCCTATAATTTTAAGAAATTAATTATAATTACTAGTTAATTTCCCTTAGTAACTCTTAAGGGGGTTTAAAGTTTCCTTAAGTTTATTAATTATTATAAAGTCTTTATACCTTAGTATAATATAATTATAGAGTTATTAATAAAGTTAATAAAGAAGAATACTCTCTTTAGGTGGATATTAGAGTAATAGTAAGTATTCTAGGAATTAAAGTAACTCTTTATAATAGAACTAGTACTCTACTAATTTAACCTAAATACTTTAATAATAGTAGAAATAGACTATTCTAATTTTATACTAAGAGGTATACTAACCTAGGAAAATAAGTAAGGTATTAGGTACCTAGTAGCCTTCTATTTATAATACCTCTCCCCTACTAAGTATAATTACCCTATTTATAATAAGGAATTTTTAATAGTATTATTCTACTTAAGAGTATAGAGAATAGAATTAAGGAGTACTAGGAGATTTAAAGTACTTATAAATTATAAGAGTCTTAAGTACTTTATAAAAAAGTAATACTTTATAAAAAAATAGAGCTAATAAGCTAAGGAGTTAATTAAGTATAACTTTTATCTTAAATACTAACTTAGTACTTAAATAATAGTCCCTAATACTTTCTTATATTAAGAGTAAAATACTCCTAAGGGCTAGAATAATAATTAATAATAAGGGTAAGTAATTTAAGTTATTCTTAATAGTACTTAACTTAATAAGCCCTAGGTAAACTATATAAGAATTAATAGTACTTAAATCTTTAATAGTAAATTTAACCTCTAGGAACTCTAGAATTATATTATAAGGAAGAATACCTAGTACTAATAAGTCTATATAGTTATTTACTAGGGGAACTTATAAAGGGCGGAGCCCGGGTTTGTGTAATATAGGGGTGCCTTAATTAATAGAATCTAAGCTAAGGAGAAGGGAAGTTCCCTGTGTGACTTCTCTAGTAATATATTTATAAGTATTATATAACCCACTTAGGGCTCGTGGCTTTCATGTATATTCGGGCGCAGCCCGTAGATATAGTGGCTTGGGTATAGCCTAGCCCATAATAATATCCCACTACTCTATTCTACCTAGTTATTAATAAATAAATTTATTCTACTAGCCCTCCTAACCTAGAGAAAATTTAATCTAGCCTACTTAAATAAGTACTTACTTTATTAAATAATTCACTATTATAAATAAACTTTTAACTCTCTCTCCTTTATATAACTTATATTACTATACTAATAAGCCTATATAAATCCCACCCTATTATTATATATAACTTATTAATTTATTACTATAGTTTATACTTTTTAATACTAGCTTAACTTCTATAGAGGCTAAGTCTCTTACTCTTACTAGCTTACTAGTTACCTTTAATTAGTGCTCTATACTTATATAATTCCTTAAATTAGATAAGACTAGGGTAATTCTCTCTAATAAGGGCACTTTAGTTATAACCTTAATTATATTTAGTAATAATAAGGAGCCTACTACCTAGAATTATATTAAGTAGCCCCCTCCTATTAATAATACTAATATTATATATACTTTTAGTCCTTTAAATTAAGTCTAAGTATTATTAATTTATTATAAACTCTCTATAAGTATACTTATTACCTCCTTATATTCTAGGCTACTAGTACTCCCTATAAGACCCCTTATAAGGCCTATACTCTTATTAATTTTTATAAGGCTAATATTAACTACTTCTTCCTAGTTTATAAGAACCCTATTAATATAATTCACACTTACTTACTATAAATTCTATACTAACTCTATAAAATAAATAATAATAATTTATATTACTTAGACTATATTACTACTTATAATAATAGTAATTATATTATTATATATATTTCCTATAAATTTATTTTATTATAATAATTAATTTATTATTTAATTAATACTCCCCCTTATTACTAATTACTAGGCCTAAGAGGCCTAATAATTAATATATATTAGTTCCTAGGTACTTATAAATTTATTAATTATTTATATCCTATTTACCTAATTAATTACTCTATAAACCCTAATTTAGTACTAGGACTATTATTACCTCCTTATTACTATAAAAGTATAAGTTTCTACCTAGTATATTACTTATAAGAGTAAAAAGAAGGAAGCCCTGGCTCCCCCTATGCCCGCCGTGCCCCTAGTACCTACTGCGCCTACTATGCCTTTGGGCTTTATGCCCATTAACCCACTTGTACCCCATAGTGCTTGTATTACCCCTACCTAGGTAGCTACTCTGGCTAGCCTATTCTTGTTTATTATTATTATTTTTAAGAAAGTATATTTATTACTCCCCTTATATTTTATCTCTACCTCTAACTTATATTAGATTTTATATACCCCTAGTACTTAATTACTCTTTTATTATTTAATTACTCTATTATTACTTTAGTTTATAAATTATTATATACTCCCTAATTTTTAAGTAATAATAGGACTCTTTTTAATAATAATATTATACTATTAATTTTTATTATAATTTATAATTTAATTATATTTAATTTTATACTTATTTACTACTTTATTATTCTTAAGTTTTAAAAGTAGCTCCTAAGTAAATACTAAGTATTCTTCTTATTATATAAGGACTTTATAAATCTACTTATAACTCTTCCTTTTTTATTTTATTATTATAATTTTACTAACTTATTACTTATTATTATTAAAGTCCTTATAAATTAATAATAATTATTTATTTATTTATTATTAATTTAATAGGGGGTTCTCCCTAGTTCTTTATAAAAGTAATATATAAAAGTTAGAGTAGACTCTCCTTAATATATTAAGTATTATTACTATTAATAAAATAATTATAATTATTTTATATTTTTAATAAAGTTAATTAAGTTTTTTATAAGGTTTAATTATTTTATAATTAATTATTAATAATTAAACCTTATTTCCCACTTTAAATTATTTAGTAGGGCTCTATTAAGAGTTTACTAACTACTCTATTTCTTATTAGAATACTATAATTACTACTTAAGCTACTTTTATAATATATATAAATTACTTAATAAATCTCTAAGTAGTATCCTTATAATTACTAATTTACTTTATACCTACTAGTATAACTATAATTAGCTCTATATAAAAGCTATATTCTAAAAAGAAGAAGCTAATCCCTATAATAAATATATTATAATTATTTAATAATAGTTAAATAGAGGGTAAATAGTTCTCCTAGTTATCCTATATAAAATTTACTATAGTCCTAAGGATAATCTAGATCTCCTAATTAAACTACTTAGTTACTTTATTAGTTTATAGGTAGAAGGTAGTACTTAAGAGTTACTTAATCCCTATTAATTTATAAAACTTCTACTAGAAATAATTTATCTAATTACTCCCCTTATTATTAATAATTATATAAGGGATTCTATAGAATTTATAGTAGTAGGTTATAAAGTACTCTATATAAGTCTTTATATTTATTATATTTATTACATTAAGAGTAATTACCTTACCTAGGTAATTTATAATTATTTATAAGTACTTTATATTATTTATAGTAAATACTAGGAGGTTAGTAATAAAGTCTATTAAGAGATAAGAGTGAATTTACTTAGGGATTAATAATAATTATAATAGGCTATATTTTACTTACCTCTAAATTATTCCTCCTCTATATTTATTATAATTATAAATAAATTATTATATTATACTTAATTACCCTAGTTAAAAGTACTAATAATTAAGAATACTTAGTGTATTATTATAGCCTAGGTGTTCTATTACTACTAAATTATGTGAAAGTTAGATTATTTATATTTGAAGAATATTCTTATTATTATTTATATTAGCCCTACTTAGTACCTAGATTTAGTTATAGAATATTAGTTAACTAATTATATTAATACTATACTCTATAATTTATACCTTTATTATTATTCTAGAGGGGAATAACTAAGCTCTTATTATTATAAGATAATATATTAATTAGTACTCCTTATTTTATAATTAGGCTTTATTCTATAATTATTATAATTTAGGGTTCTTAAAAACTTAAATATAGAGTAGGGATAGTATTATATAGTCTTTATATAACTTTTAAATTAGAAGAGTAGAGTTTAGGATAATTTATATTACTTACCCTTACTCCTATTTATTATTCTATTTAGTTAGTATATTTTATTTATAGTAAGAGAGTATATTTAGTATTATTACTAATTTCCTAGGGTAGTATAGAAATTTAAAGTTATACTTTAAGAGTTCCTCTACTTAGTAGCTTTAGTACTCTATTAATTTAGCCTTTTTTATAAAATATTCTAAGTCTTTATAATTAGTTATTATTATAAACTTCCTATAACTCTATAATTTTATATTCTATATTTATAAGTATATTATAATTATAAGTAGCTCTTTATTATAGATTAGGTAGTTATACTATATAGGTATAAGCTTTTATAAGTAAAAGGTAACTAAGTAGTAAATACCCTTATTATTCTCTTAAACTAGAGTATTACTTATAGTAAACTTAGAGTAATTAGTCTCTCTAAAGGTCTTTAAATTTAAATTAAATAAGTATAGGATTAGGGCTATAGTAAATATCTTCTTAAGTAAATTAAATATAACTTATTTATATTAACTCTATAAGAAGATAATACTCTTATTTATTAGTATTATAAATAGTATAATAATTTTATTATACTTATTAATAAAAATATAGTAAAAGTTAGTAAATTTAAGAAAACTCTTTATAGCCTTAATTATAGTAGGTACTAGTTATTCTATTATTATATAAACTTTTTCTAGATTATATATAATTCCGTGGCCTATATAGAGAATAAATTCTATATACTTAATAGTCTTCACTAAAAACTTATACTTAGAGGGGTTAAGATTAAGCCTAGTTTCCTTTAATTACTTAAGAACTTAGAGAACTTTTACTTTATAATTAGTCTTTAACTTATTTAAGTAAATTAATATATTATTTATATATATAATTATAAAGTTATTAAGGAACTTATAAAATAACTTATTAATATATTATTAAAAGTTTACTAGGGTACTTATAAGTCTAAATAAGTATACTAACTATTTAAATAACTTATAATGAGTTTAAAAGGTAGTTTTCTCTTTATTATTTTCCGTAATATATATTTTATAAAAAGTAGCTACTATATTTAACTTTATAAACTATTTTATAAATTCTACTTATTAAATTATCTTAGTAATAAGTAGTAAGGTATAGTAATTCTACTTAGTAATTATATTAAGTATATAGTAGTTTATATAAAAATAAATTCTACTACCTAGCTTTTTAATAAATAATACTAGCGCGCCTACTGTGGAGTTACTAGCCTAAATAAATCCCTTATTAAGAAGATTATTTAAGGTCTTTTAAAGTACTAAAAGCTCCTCGCGCGATATTCTATATAAGGGTCCCTATAGTAGTAAAAGCTCCTTATTCTAACTATCCTACTTAAAATTAATTTTAAAGTTAAGATTAGGCTAGTAAGGGTATATAGAGTATACTTTTAAGGGTTTAAATAAATTTATATACTCCTACTTAATATAATTAAGTACTTATATAATTATTATAATATTATTACTTGGCTTTAGGTTTATTTTTTATAGTGCTTTATTAATATTTACTAAGCTAATTACTTAGATTACTAAAGTTATTACTTATAATAAAGTCACCTTATTTAAGTATAAGATTTACTAATAAATAGCCCTAAATAAAGTGGTATTAAGTATATAGACTACTTAAATATTATATACTAGACTTATCTCCTCTTATATTATAAGTAGTACTATTACTTCTCCTTTTTTATAGAATATTTACCTCTTATTTATATTATATACTACTTTATTATTCTTAAATTATAATTTCCCTAGGAATAAGTCTATATTTAGGCCTTATATTATATAAGTATAAATTCTTTAATTATAATTACTTATTTTTATATTAAATATAATTACTTTATTTAAAGTAACTTTTTATAAGTTATTTATAAACCTATAAAGTTTCTACTCTATAGTATTAATATATAGTAACTAGAGTTAGTAAGTAAATTAGAAATTAATAATAGTATAGAGATTATATTTAATATTTATTAGTATATTAATATATTAATTTCTAATTATTTATATAATTATTATTATAGAAAGTTTATTTATATTATATATTTATATAAAGGCCTTCTAGTTTACTTAATTCTCCTTTATACTTATTACCTAATTTTATAATAGGTTTACTTTTTTCCTAAGTTAGAGTTTAATTCCTCTTTATTCTTATTATTATTATTAGTAATCTTTAGTACTATAATTATTATAGTTACTATGTGGACTCCCTTCTTATTTAAATAATTCCTCTGGATATACCCAACTTTATAGTAACTATAATATTTCTATTTTTCCTCGTGGGGCACTAATAACCTAGTTATTAGTTTTATAGCCTATATAGAGCTAGTTATTTATATATTATTATTATGGTTCTATTTTGGGGTAGTAGTAGTGGGATAATTAATAAGGTAAGTAGTCTTTATATAATTTATTTTCTCTTATTTTTAAGTAATATTTTATATAGTAATTATAAATTCTTAGTAATTTATAGGGGCTCCTTTTATAATAAGTTAATTTATAAGATTATAAGTTAAAGTTTATTATAAGAAGTTAATTTAGATTATTATATTAAATTATACTCCTTTAACTTAAGTTAATAAGTACTTAAATTATAATAGAAAAGTAATAAAACTCTCTCCCTTTTTTATTTTAAACTTTAATAACTAATTTATTAATTATTATATAAAATTTAAATTTAAGTAAATTAAATTAAAATACTTTATAAAATTAATTAGGTTTTTATTATTCTTTAATTTACTTAACTTATAATAAGTTTATATAACTTTTTATATAGTATTATTTAAATAAAAGTAAATTAAGTAAAATTATTCCTTATTACTTTTAAAGAATTATTAATTTATTATTAATTTATTATATATTTAAGTAGCCTAAGAAGAGTATTTATCCTATTAGTCTATAAATTTTGGGGGGTTTAATAAAGGCTTTTAATAAATTATTATACTTTTAAGTAATATTACTAGAATAATACTTATTAGTAATTATAATAAAATAATAATAGTAGTTATAATAGCCTTTATTATTATTAGTTAGTTATTAATAGTAGTTATTATCTCTATTAGGGTATATAAAATTACTATAGAATCCTCACTTAATATTACTAAATTTTACCTAATTATTATAGGTTTTATATAATTTATACTATTTATTATATAGTATAATTAATAAGTATATTTATATTTTAAATTTAAATATATAAAGAGTAGAGCCTAGGTTTATATAATATAAGGGTACCTTAATTAATAGAATCTAAGCTAAGGAGAAGGGAAGTTCCCTGTGTAACTTCTCTGGCGATATATTTACGAGTATTGTGCGACCCACTTAGGGCTCGCGGCTTTCGTATGTGTTCAGGCGCAGCCCATAGATATAGTGGCTTGGGCGCAGCCCAGCCTATAATAGAACTATAGTCTCCTACTAAATCTCTACCTTAAAGTATAAATTATAAAGTATAAGATAAATATTCTAAGTAGGCTAGTATTTTAGGGGAGACTATAAATTCCTAATAATAATAATATAAATTACCCCCTAAATAAGTTTAAGATAAAATTAGTATAGGAATTTTATAACTCTAGTATTATAAGTTATTTAGGGAAAAATAATACCCTAGAAATTATAAATAGGAGATTCTACTAACTAGGGTAATTCTAAATAATATAATAATTTATAAGAAATTATAATATATATAGAGGAATTTATATTTAGAAGTAGACTAAGAGGGGTTTCCTAAAGCCCCTCTTAGTACTTAATTAATTATATTCTAATCTCTCTATAGACTTTATTACTAACCTTCCTCTAATAAAGGGGAGAAAGAACTACTACTTATAAATTATTATAAACTACCTAAATAAGTCCCTAACCCTAGAGGAGATAAATATAATAAAGACTAAAACTTATACTTAGTAATTTCTTACCTATTATTATTACTTTTATAGAATATTATAATTTATTATTAATAATAGGGGGTTAAATTAAATAAATTACTTTTAAAAGGAGTTCTATAGACTAATAAGTATAACCTACTTACTAAGTACTAGGTATTACCTATAAACTAATAGTAATATAAAGTAATATAATTAGGAGATTTAAGTTATACTAAGAGCCTTTATTTACTAATTCTAGAATAATTAGGGGGACCTACTACTTATTATTTAACTAGTACTCTAAAACTAATAATATAACTTTATTAGAATAATACTTTTCTTTATAGAGTATAAGTATTATATTAACTTAATCCTAGTAATAAAGGAGGTTATTAGAGTACCCTCTAATAGGGAGGTAATAACCTAGTAATTAATTAATTAAATTAAGTTAGTTATAGAGTTTATTTATATAGAGATAATATTTATATAATAGAGAACTAAAGACTAGGCTAATAGGAAGTAATTATTAATAAAGAGATATTAAGTAGGTAATAAGGTATAATTAAATATAGCTAATTATAAGTTCTTATAACTAAGTAAAAAACTCTCTTAATTATATTATAAATATAAGGTAGTATAGGTAATATTCCCCCTTATAGTAGAATTTAATATATTAGGCTTTATATACTTAAAATTCTATATAAATCTCCTCTAGAGAACTATTAATAACTCTCTACCTAGGTAAATTATAATAAATATATAATTATTTCCTATTATAAATAATAATAATAAGGCTAAATAAGAGGTTAAGAATATTCTAGTAATAAGGTTCTATTAAGTAGGTAGAGAGTAATAGAGGGAGGCCCTTATAAAGTAAGTTAAGTATATAAACCTAATATAGGAATTAGTAACTATAGTAGTAGAGATAGTAGCTCTAGAGTAGTTTAAGGAGAAGTATAGGAATATTATATTAAATAATAGTAACTTAGTAATTACCCCCCCTAGAATAGGAGGGGGGGGAGGGGGGTAATATTATAGGCTATACCTAAATAATATTAGCCTGGGCTTTACTTATACTTACTTACCTAGTCCCCACCTAGTACTTCTCTAGTGGGCCCCTACTAGGCCCCTTATATATAGACTTTTTATTTATTATAAGAAACTTCTCTTTTCCCTCCTTAGTTCTAAATAAATAGTATTTTATGTACTCTTTAGGCTAAATAAGCCTAGGCTTAGCTCTTTATAATATTCTTTAAAATAGTAATTACTAAGAACTTAGAGACTTAGAATAAGGCTTCTAATTATATATAAATTAATAATAATATATAGAGAAAATACTAAAGTATAATAAATTATTAAGAAATTAATAAATAAATATTTTAAGAGAATTAATTATAGAGTATTATATAAAATAGAGTAGAATAATAATATTATTAATTATATTAGGAATAAATAATATTTTATATAGGATTCTATATAATATAAATTAAAATAGAGGTTAAGAAAAATTATATATAAAAAGATATAAATAGTAATACTAGTACCTAAAGTTTAGAGGAACTATATAGGAAAATATATTAACTAAAGGAAGTAGGTAAAGTTAGTATACTTATAAAGTAGTAGTATAGGGAAAAAAATAAAAGAGAAGGAAGTTTAGTACCCTATAATAACTTAATATATATTTTTAGAATTATGCATGGACTAATGCCCTGCCCTAACTAGAATTACATAACCACCGCAACCCGCGATTATGTAACTACTGCCTAGCTACATCTCCATTATTCTAGCTTCTGCGTGGGTGTGGGCGTAACCGCAAGTTGAATTTTGACCCAGTGCCCCCTGCGAACTGCCGTAGTGGTGTCCGTAATTTACGCAGTACACTAGGCTCAGTGTCTAGTGACCCGGTCGCAGGTGATCAATGAAAGCACGCAACGCAAGCGCTTATCCAGTTGGCTGAGGCGCTTTTAAGGAAGCCAAATATTGGTTACGCCGGCTTTGCCAGGACTTGAAACGGGCACCAAGGGCCCATCGTCCGGACGACACGCGGCGTGTCACACGCCTGATGGCAGTCGCCAATGTTCTACCACAAGTGAGTCTTGATTTCACTACAAACCAAGAGGCGAATCTCGAATCGTGGACTGAATGCACTTACATAAGTCCAAGGCAAAACATGACAATAGCACGCCACTTTTACCTCCAATGCCAGTGTGTCTTAAACACGTGTCTCCTAGGCAAGAGTATTACTGTGCCGAGGGTCAGTCGCATCTTCATCAGCAACGTGAATGCATTGAATCGCCAGCGATTATGATCAGAAACGAACCCATCGGACCAAAAGCTGTGGGAGAACACTTGCGCCAAACTTCCAGTGCTGCATTCGACGAATATGACAGTCGCCCACAATACCGATCATTATCTTTTGCTGCATGTGTTCAATAACCGCAAGAAGAAAATGACAACCGAAAATCTTGCCCAGACCCAGCGCCAGCGCAAAGTATGTTGTAGGCTATGTTGACTTTCGTAAAGACGGCGATGTTGTTGAAGTTTAGCGTCTCAGTACTTTGCGACCGAGCCGACTTGTGCTTACAGCGCGATTCAGACAGCGCAAACCCCAAACGCCAAGATTATACTCGCTTCTCACATGCTCAATTGAGAAACTCACTTATGACAGAAAGCGGTAGAAGGGAAATCCTGAGTATCTGCGAGGTGCACAAAAGTCAGTGAAGGTTCATATAAGCCACCTTTCCAAATTGCTTAATGTGGCAGTAAACTGGGAGGACCTTACTGTATTGATGATATCACAGAGTAAGGAAAGTATGTAATTATGCCTAATTCATGGCATTATCGTTTCTTCAGACGTACAGAATCTATCTATGAACAAGAAATCTTGGTTTCTTAATCAAGAAAAAATACTGTCTCCGGAGTTGTACTGAACTAGATATTGGAACCTATTGACACCTGCTTCTTGGGGCTTGTCCCGTTGCCTTCGTGCATGTTGTAGGTGTATACAGATGCCTTGGAGTTTACAGAGGAGAAAGACAATATTTACTAATCACTGGGATTTCTCCCCATTCAAATTCACTCCCAATTAGTTAAAATAGGTATTGGTTGTGCGCTTCCTGATAGCTTGTGAAAAGTACTGGGCCCGGATCCGGGCCTGAATTTTGTGGAGCGACTGTGTGAGGCTATCTGAGTTACGCTAAATAGTCTCTTGGAATTATTCCATAGGTAAATCAATTGAGCCAAAGATAGATTAGAATCTGATTGCCTATATTATAAGTAGTGAGTATAACTTGGTAAAACCCTGGCTAATGCGTATAATAACCATTTCAGTAGCCCGTTCAGCCCACCGCGAGCTATTCTCAAATAAGATTCCAGGAATCTAGTGGTTTCCCATAGAGTAAATGTACCTCTTTAAACGGAGAGAGCTTCTAGGAAGATACAGCACATATTCTCTGTCTCCCCTCATAATTGTCAAATAAAACGGTCCTTCTGAAAATCAGGTTTCATAGTACCACGTCTAGGGAAACTACGTTCTCAGCGATGCAGTTATTATGGTGCTATGCTAGATTCAGGCCGCTGCTATGCAACATCAATTCTCGTAATCTTTCATCAGTGTTCACGATACCCCCAGAGGTCAGAAAAGTCCCACAATCATCACACCAAATTTAGGAGCTTTCATCTCATCGTCGGCTTAACCCTCTCACCTAAACCCCCTCAAACTCTAAAAGTTCGCGCTTCGTACATACAAACCGTCACATTTCAAGAATAGGACGAACGGAAGGAAAAGTTTTATTGCACGGCCAATCTCAAAACCGTCCCAAGAACCATAATATCCCAAAGCCAATTGACTATGTAAGAAAAGCCTGCGCACATGCATACGCCCATCCTCCTAGAACCTAATACACCGAACCAAAGAACCCAGACGCATGAGCATTGTTGTCTTCAGTAGCTGAAACCTCCCTTCCTCTCCCAACGGCCGGCAATCGCGAGGACATTCGGAAGGCGCCGGATCACAACATTCCGCATCTCCGCTGATTCAACACGCCTCACCCGGCGGACGTCATCCACCTTCCCGAGCGTCTGACGACTCAAAACAACAAAGGGGGAGGCCCCCAAATCCACAAATCCACAGGTTTTTCATCCCATTTGTTCAAAGCCCTCATATTTCGTCATCAAGCGATGTCTCTTGCCGCCTCCTGAATCCTGCCGCTCACACAAAACACCAGCTTCTCCACATATCGATCATCACGACTTCCGCGGTGGCCCTCTTCAGTCCCGTCAAGTTTTGTACCAAGGAACCAACGACTCATATTCACTCGCCATATCGACAAGTCGTGTCAAGTCAGACCAAGTCGTGCTGAGCCAAGATAAAAATAAAAGGCAAATAATAAACAAAGTTCATCAACATCCCCGTCGGGCTGGGAACCATCCAATCTCCTTACGAAATAACTGTCTTCATCATGGATTTACAAATCCATCTCACTATCCGACCTCACCCAATATACAAACAATCTCATCCAGAGGAAACTAATCCCATCTCATCACCCGAACCCCTCTGCAAAAAAGAGCAAACACACACTCGGCCGACCCGGCACGGCACAACAACACATGTTCAAAACATCTAGCCCCCAAACGCCAATCGTTTGACTTGCAACCCCGTCTACTCCACCCGATCGTCAGAGCCAAGTCGCTCAGCGGTTCTCGCTCCTTCTGAATGCGGCGCAGTGGCCATCACACACGCAATGTACCATCAGTTCCTCTTCCTCTGCTTCCAAGGCACCCCCCAACCCCCCAACCCCCTTTTTTTTCATATAAAAAAAATTGATTTGCGCATCGACGCTCAGGTCAAGCGCGGTCTAGAACGAAGGACAACTCCGTGAGACCCGAGTCGGCGGCCGGCAGTCCAGGGATGACTCGGTCGGGGATGCCCAGACGGTACCACATCACCTCCGCTCGCCCTTATTCCGCGCCCGACTTTCTCCGGCCCGCCGTGCAGTTCCGGATTCCTCGTCGCTCATGCTCCTCTGTAACGTCATGCATCATGGGATTTTCCCTGGACAAGATAATGTCTGCTGATGTGCCAGCACTTGGGATACCACACGGGCCAATCGCGTTCAGTCGAAAGTTACTGTCAACTTTCTTGACAGTGGTTCGCTGCGCCTGCTAGTTCATAGCACCGCTGTACCATCAGGAGAAAGAACCAAGTACTGGGGCGTCTACCAGTGATTAAAGAAGTAGACGTTCGCAATCGTGTGCTGTAACGTGAAACAAGTGTGTTTGAGTTCGTATCACATGACCTATCTAGCCGTTCATCTTTACCCCCTATTAGATCATACAAGAAATGAGATTACTGGAGATGAACCAGGTGCCATAGCTCAAAATGATATGTTTGGCTTAAATATGTGAAAGAACATTGTCCGCCACCCGGTTGGTCCAGTGACATGGAAAACTAATAGATCAAGGCACTCGCCGGATGGCAGCTAAAAAAAAAAAAAAAAGAAAAAAAAAAAGAGAGAGAGGGATGGTAATATGATGCACATCGCTAGGTGGGTTTCTTTAACGCAATTCCTGCCAACGCCTTCCCGCTTACAGTCCAGGTCATTCAGCCGACTCTCCCCCCTTGGCGCGGCAGTCGCCGTTTCCACGATTGAGAGCTCCTAGAAGCTGTAGGTGTCGTCTCTGGCGTAAACCCTCCTACTTGTACTGAACACACAACACCGAGGTTGAGAACTTTTTGAATTTTTTTTATATTATTCATGGCGGATAGTTGCGTCTAGAAGTGCTCCTTCCAGAAGCGGAAGTTCACTTCCCTGACAGTTGCTTCGTTGCAAGCTTTTCTGATATCGCGAGCTGGTTTAATTGTCAGGAGAAAACTACCTTAGAAAAGACGCGACGTAACTTACCAGCTGCCGAAGGACCGCAGAAGTAGACACCAACAGTTGTGCGCATGCTGCCCTCCAGACCGTTGAGATAGGTCCTGTCCAGAATTCCGTCACGCATGGTCGCGAAGAGCTTGGAGAAGTTGGGTCTGCCGAAGTTGGTGCGGGATTTGAGCTCGGTAAGAGGGTCGTGCTGGGATCCAACAGAGTTGAGGACAATATTCTGCGTGGTGTCCATGTCCAGCTTCTGAGTGAGGTAAGAATGAATCTTGAGAAATTCGACACCATTGCTGCCAGGAAGACGGGCGGCCTCCTCAGACTGGGACTCGAGAGACGAAAGCAGAGTCTGGAACCATTCGAAGGAGCCGGTATCCTTGCAAACCCAGATGAATTCGACACGGCGAAGACGGGTTGGGGGGTTCGGGCCGTTTCGCATGTGCCAGATGTTCTTTAGAATGGAGGCCCAAGGAGTGACACCAATACCAGTACCGATGAGAACAGCGATTTCATTCTCGAATACATCCTCGGCTGGAGCTCCGTAAGGTCCGTCAATTCGAAGGTCGGGCATTTGCTGGCCGTTCTGGAGAGCAACCTCGTACATTCCCATGGGGTCAACACCATCGTACAGCTTGGACTGAGCGCTTCCTGCACCAACTGCGTCACCGAGAGCGCGGGTGAAGTCACCGACCTGGCGGACGTGAACCGAGACGTAGGGGTCGAAGGGACAAGAGGTAATGGTGAAGGGATGCCACTGGTACTTGGAAATTGAAGGCACCTGGAGGAAGAGCCACTGACCGGCCTTGTATTTGAAAGAAGGCTTGCTGAACTGAAGCTCGACGACATCGTACGGGTGACGGACGACGCGGGTGATCTTGGTGAGACGGCGGGCACGGATTTCACGGTAGGTACGCTCCATGAGGTAAAAGGCTCCCGTCCACAACTCCCAACGCCATCCGAGGTAACCGATGCAGTGTTCCCAGTAGTCCTTTCCAGCAAATGGTGAATATGGTTTGGCAGTGTCACGCACGAAGCAGCCAACGGTGTGGGTGTACAGCCCAAGGAAGAATGGGATGAACAAGTGGTGGGTGTACCAGAACGTCTCGAAGGACTGTTGACGAATGCGGGAATGGGCCGTTGTGTACATCAAAAGCATGCAAAGAAGCATGACATGGCCAGTGACACCACCTGCCTGGGTGTAGTGGATCTGTATAGCGGTCACCGGTCGAATCTGCGTGACCTCAACGTTGAAGAAGCTGCAGTAGTTAGCCACTGATTTAGCATAACAGCTCCAGGTCGACGTACTTGATGTAATGCGCAGAGGTGTGCAGAATGGTGAACAAAAGCATGGAGTAGGCCAGTTGTCTGTGAAGCCAAAGGTTCTCATCCAGAGGCAGGAAGCGAACTTTGGGTCGGATCCATCGCATGACGGTTCGGCAAACCGGGAGAAGGATAAGCATGCCATCGACGCTCAGAACCAAACCAGCACCTCTAGAAATCCAGACGGAAAACCGCAGGGTGTTGAGGCCAGCCAATCTTGAGTCGGATGCTTGCTTCCACCTGAGCTGGGTTAGTCGTCGTGTCAATATTTCGACCGAAAGAATTTCTCACCATCCGTATGCAAAGATGCCCCAGTGAAAAGTCCAGAAGAGGAAATGGAATAGCAATTTCTGAGCAGTAAACTGCTTCTTAACCAGAGTCCCGAAGGTCAAGTCGCCCGACATGTTTGATTGGGCTCGTTTGTCCTCCTTTCCGTAAATTTATTAGGGTGTCGACCTGCGACAATAGCGACGAGTTGGCGGGCTGGGGCCTCAGGGGCAGTTACGTGGATCGAACGGGGGCGACACGGCGAATCCCAATTAACCCGTATGACCGTGGTATCTTGATGCCAAACTCTGATTCCCAATCTCTTTCTCCTCGGTCCGCGAATTAGAAACGTCTTGTATAATACCCAAAAGCGGCGCGCGTGACGAATAAGGAAGCGAAATAGGACCCCAGCCAAACAAGTTGGAATGCGAGTTGTTAAAAGAGTGATCTGAGCCAGCAGCGAAGGAAAGAAAGGATCACGTTAGTCGGAAGGGCTCGAGAATTTGGTTCAAATCTTCGACGTGACCGAGACGCAACGGAGAAGAAGATCAAAATGAGGGTGAGAGAAGTGAGGTTGTGGAAGACGAGATGAAGCTTTCGGCGGGTGAGGGGAAAGTCATAAAGAGACGAGTCGGACGGCGGTCGAGATGGAGCGGCTGCCTTGGACTTCGATTTTTGACAGGGGTATTACCGGAAGCAAATCGGTTCTTGGACAAGGGACCACGGACAGGATCAACCGGGGAGCTTGTCGAGGATCGTAGGATAGAATGCAATCCGGCGACTGTCGTGGTGGAGGAGGCTTGCTGGTGGTGCGGTAGCTGGTGTGGAATTGGGAGAAGGGACGTGATGGCGTCGGGACTAATCTTTCGGATGTCAGGTGTCCATGAAACCTCGTCAACGGAGTGCTGGCAAGGTGCTGTTCGTCTGCAATCGTGGTCCGTAGAGGCTGATTAGGTGGAGGCGGCGAACGGGACAGGGGTGATTAGGTGGACTGGACGATTCGGTAGATCAGACGTTGGAAGGGTTTCGCAGTTGGGAGGGAGCTGTATCAGTCCGATCCGAGAGGCTAGACTGTTCAGACGGCAGGGCCAACAAGTGCGACAGCAGGTGGGCGTAGTTGAGACGACTTCTGTTAGAGGCGCTTTGACGAGGGGGCCCCGAGGCTATCTTGACGTTTCGGTTGCAAACAGGGGAGGAGGCTTTTTTTGCTGCGAAAAGGCGGAACAGATTGGAAAAGAATATGCACTATGCAATCAATGGGTTCGGCGAGCAAGGGTCGATGTTTGTCTACTGTTGGTGGTATTCGTTAATTCGTATGCATTCGTTGACGATTCCGGCGCAGAGAACGGGTGGCTCCGCGCAGACAGGGCAGGGTAAGGTAGTGTACCGTTCTGTTGGGTTGAATTGGGAAAACAAAGGGAAACAAAGGGAAAGAAAGGGGAAGAAATGGCGTTGAATCGGGAAGACATGTCGACGTCCTCATATCCGGACCCATCAAGATTCCGCCATGCAGGTTGCGGTCTGCAGGTGGCCGGCCAGGCGACGTCGTGTCATGCTCTTCTTCTTCTTGCCGCCAGGCTTGACGGATGGATCGAGAAGTGGACAGGTCCCAGGTGATGGGAGTGCCCCAGTGTTGCTGAGAAGCAAGAACGGCGGCCTCTGAATGGCCAGGTTTAATTTTGGATCACGGACGCCAGACCCGTTTCGGCCGGGTCCACGCCGCCGGGCGCTTACTCTGTACAGTGGTGAGGGCAAGAGTAAAAAAAGGTGAGGCATGCAGCGCGGGAAGCTGCGGTGGTTGGGCCACAGTGACACAGGATTACCTACAGCGTAAAAGGGCAGGCCACCAATGTGACGGACTAAAGGTAGATGCATCCCAATTCAAGGGCATGCTGGGATTAGTGCACTGGCATGCAGCTGTAGCGTGTCGTTAGCGGACATTAGCTGATAAAATTGTAGTTAATTGTGACCGTCAACCACTGATCTGCAGATGCCTGGCGACCAATACTGATTGCCCAGAAGCCAAGGAAAGCAGAGAATCACCGATTCGAAGGTTGGAAAATCATACGAAGCCAAGCCAATCTCCAACCGAATTGAACACCGAAAATTGCTGCAGGATTAGAACTTCCATCACAGAACCATCGTTCACGGGCCATTCTCGGTGGCATCTAGGTAGGTAGCATGCTGCGACTCAAGTTTACCTAAGGTACCTTAGGTAGGTATTGCCAGGACTCTCTGTGGCGGCTCTCAGCTCTTTTGGATGCCTCCAGACCCAAAGCTATCTGTCTTTCTCTCCTCAATCCCTTCCGTCATGTCACCTCACTTCGCTGCAAGAGAAGGTTTGACTGCGAGGTCTGGGGAACCCTTTCCTCATTTCCATCCAGAAAGTGCTTCCCTGGTGTCTTACAGGCCTGTCGAGGAAAGACAACAGCGGGAAAGCGGCGGAAAGAAAGTTAAGAATGAGGGAGCCACAGGGGCCACCCCCACACTCCGACTAGTAACTTAGTACCTGGTGGCAAGGGGATCTCCATTCCGGGGCACGTATCGTCCATCATCCAGCAAGCTAGCGGCACAGCAATGCGAGCAGGAACACCAGCCAGGGGGTCGTGCCTTCCATAGGTCCGACCAGGAAAGACCCTTCCTTTCCCTCCTTGGGTGGTCTTGGCCCGTGCATCACCCGCAAACCTCCAAACTCATCATCACAGCAAAAAACTCCAGTACTGACCCTCCTCATCCACACTTTATCCCGGTCGTGAAACGCTCAATCCTTCTGCTAACCCTCACTTCAAACTTCAAATTCTGCCTCGTTTTCACCCATAACTCTGCAAACCCAAGCCTGTCAGCTTATCTCAATCCACCCAAGCCCACTCGTCGCCAGAGCATGGTTTGCAGGGGAGCCAGCCATCTTTGCCCCCGGCCGTCTGGCACGAGCGGCAAATCTAAGCCATGTGCCCAATGGTGCTAGACAGTCGCTGGTCTCCATGCTGCTCTCTCTCCTCAGGGTCTCAGTCGACCAGACCACCCAGCAAATGCGTCGTCCTTCGATGAGCCCATCCGTGAGGTCCTCAACGTCAGACTCGTACGATATTGTTTACTTATCACCTGTCTTTGATTCATCCGACGAAGAATTCCTAATCAACCCTAATTTCCTCCCCGGCTCAAGCTTAAAGACTTCAAGCGTTCTCGCTCTTTTATTTCAATCATCAGTTTACCTCTTTCTTGGCTCGACGTCCCTCTTCCAACGAGGCTGAAGTCCTGCCTCGTTCTCGTCACTTACGCATCGCACCGCCCACACACTCGACCGAGTCCGCCCCTATTGTCCACCGCCCTTGTTGTTATTTCGGATACTCGGCACAGCATCGCACTCGACTCCGTTGCTCACTCTATGCTTACCGACTCACCATTAGACTCGTATTGACTCGTCCTCAGTCTTGCTGGTCCCGCCTCCAGTATCATCGGCACTCCAAGCCCGTCAGAAACGCCAGCCAAACCCTCTAACGCCCCGTCACTCCTGTTACTTGCATCCACCGCGTCACTGAACCATTGTGCTCCTCTTCATCGTTGCAAATCTCCCTTCGCTCAGGTCCTGGGCACCGCTATGTCACATCCTGGTGAAACGGCCAACTCCAAATAATTGGCACGGGTCTCCGCACTCAAAACGGCTACTATGCCCGCATGAGGCGCGAACCTTACTCACCTGCGTGATCGTCACTCACACAGACATTCAAGAAGTCAGCCTCAAGTCTCCATATTTTACGCCAAACTTTCTTCATGCCAAGCCCAGCTTCCTTCTCCGACTAATCATCAATAACGGCACTTACCGGCAGCGTCTTCAAGCCTTCGTCTGACGGTCGCTGGCTTGAGGTCTCGTTTCTCTCCACGATGTTGATTCAAATTGAGTTTTGCATCTCAGTCTCCAGCCTCCACGCCGCCTTCGATCGACAAGAAGGGTCAAACGAGGGGCTTCCACCACGATGTATCTCACATCCATAGCATCGGAACTGCCATCTGAATCATGTCGCAAGCCCACCGTCTACCAAAGACTTGGCCATTTGGGGCCAGCGTTCATCACAAACTGATGCGAGGCTCCACGCGCTAATTCTAGACTCGAGTTCAGACCGCAAGCCGCTAGGGCTCGGAGCAGTCTGAAGCAAGAATCCGTGATGAGCTTGTGCCAAGGTAAGCCAGATATCTGCCACCCATCAAACGTCAAATTTCAGTCCGGGTCACAATGAGTCCTTTTCCAGGTACGCTCAGGCCTCAGGCGTTCGCTGTGGGCAGAAGCCAATATCCGTACCCGAAATGATGGCCTCCCCGCTAAATGAGTCTCCGAATTAACGTCAGCGATTTCCTCCGGGCTGTATTCTTTTGCAGAAAGCGAGCTCGCGGAGCCGAAGTCCCAAACTCGTTGTTTGATATCGCAGCAGTCCTGCCTATTCTTGACCGTCTGTGGTACCAGCTACATGGCCTTGTATATGCAGCTTCATTTGCTATCGTCTTGCATTGTAGACATTCTCGATTTTTGGGTGACTTTGGGAGTACTCCCCAGCCTGAGACCTCCCGGGCTTTTACCTTCAAGGTTCTTGGTCTTGAATCCTGCTGTTTCACCGCGAAAGGACTGAGTAGCGAGAACCTTATGCCAAAGTACCCAAGTGACGGTTAACCTCCATTGAGGCTTACGTACAGACGCTTGCCGAGATGCGTCGTAAGGTTACTTGCGTTCATCTCAACCCCGTGATTAGTCTCGTTTGTGGTTGTTGCTTGATTGAATGCGTTCGCGTCTCATTGCTTCAGGAGCGAATCTCGCTTGTTACTGGCCCATGATTTTATCATTGTCCAAAGACACTGAGATTATCCTGTTTGAGCCTGGGTCCTGAGGCTGTTCTGGGCATTCCTAAGCCACGGAAGCTCGGTGCAATGAGCAGGTATTAACGTAGCAAAGAGACGGATGCGATGAAGTGTGGCTTTCATGGCATGAGCAGCAAAATACCTGCAAGAGACTTGTTGAATTGAACGTTCGGATGAGAGGAGCGCCTGCTGTTGGGCTTATCGAACCTATTGAGCCGTATTGCTTGTTCCACTTGCGTCTTTGGTTGGCTATGGCCAGCTCGAAACAAAAGCAATCGGCTATTGTCTTGAGATGAAGAACTGTAGATACTGTAGTGCTGCTTATTCAACTGATGAGTCACAAGTTAAATGTCCTGGCTATGTATCGGATCAATCAGAGCCACGTACCAACAATTTAGTGCAAATCTGAACGCATCATGTGACCAGCTCATCAGATCAGACCATAAGGCTAATGACAATATGCTGCAGCCTAAACTGCAATTGAGATGCGGCGGTGATTGGTTGGTGCCGATGACTGTATATAAGCAGGGAACCAACGCATGACACGCTCTTTCTTATGGAAGAGGCTCCAGTAACCTTCCCACACTTCGTTTATTGTCTTGTCTATTCACTCAGGCGCTTTGACGAGATGTCTTTGTAAAGTCTATGATGCATTTACGCTGTCGATGGCAATTGCTAAAACCACGTCTCTGGAAGTCCGAGTAAATCATCCAGCACTAAGGCCTCAACAGCAACAAGTGATGCTTGGATCAGCTTGGATCAATGGACCGATGACTGAAATCTACTGAAAACACCTAGATAAGAAGGCAAGGTGAGCACGTGTTTTAGGTTTGTACAACTTGACTCAGATAAGCTTTGAGTAAGAATCCAAGCATACTGAAATAGGTCTAACACATATTGAGGAAACATTGATGTAACATGAGGTCCCCCCATATGCATCGCCAAATCTAGATAGATCAATCAAGCGCCTTCTCTTCTCCCCTCTATTTCCGCCATTTTTTACCCCCAACGTTCCTCAACCTTGGGTAGCAAGTGCGGTTAATGCTTCTTGGTCAGTTCCAAAGCCGTGGCGCCACCGTCTTCATCCATTTCCCAAACACGATCGTCTTTGTCATTTTTTCTATTTCCCCCCCCCCCGAAGCTTCACCACATCACTATAAGCCGATAAGATACACTTAATGAAGTCAATCTTCCTCTTGGGCCTCCTGGAGGTCCAATCGCTGGCTGAGCCTGTTCACGTTGCCCGGTAAGGACCATGCCACTCCCGTGACGGACGGTGTTATGGAGACTAACATGGTGAAACTCAAGCTCTCCAAGCCCAGCCGTGGACGAGCATCGACGCGCAGTGGCGTTTCGGAATGAGAAGAGGACCGACTTCGTTGAATGGCCGGCGGCGGGCAAAGAGGTCAACATGAGGGGTTTCGACTCAGCTGGCCGTGGGGAACCGATTAGTATGAACCCTCCAAATGCTCCAATTCCTCCTAGCAGTGTCATCCACCGCACATCCTTCTTGATAATTAGAAAAATCAAAGAAACAAGAAATATAATCACACCCTCTTGCAGAGACCAGCGGCCTTGCCAGTTGTATCGCGGTGGTAGTTTACAACAAGACCCTGCAGGAGGATGACCGCGACAAGTGGCTCGCACCCATCTCGGCAGTCGGTTGGGAGGGCCAGTTGCAGAACCGCTTTAATGCCATGGACCTTTCCGACCCTCGCGTCATGACCATCTTTCCCGTCCCTGAAGATACTGTCTCCCCAGACGCCATGAGAATTGTCAACGAGAAGTCGATCCAGGCGGTCTTTGACCAGTGGAGCAACTATGACCCCGATTGCGCTCGCGACGGCTCCCGCATGAACGAGGCTGGCGGCTCCTCGCCGGTTGCTCGAAGGTAACAACTTTGTTCACTGGAGTGTTACCAGACAGGTCATCGAGCCACGATGAAGAAGCCCCGGGGAAAGTTTGAGCGAATGGAAACATATCGGATTCTTTGCGGGTTTAGTCGCAGGCACTATACGAATGTGTTCACCTTCTGCTGTGGCATGTTGGTGTTTGTGTCGACCGCCTGTGCTGCGGCTTGTTTACTGCGTTATGAGGAGGTATTGAAAGCGTCTAGTGTGTGCCATTGAGTGTTTGGTTTTGTTCATGACCCGCGTTTTCTTTGTTTCTACAACTACTCGTTCGCTCATTTACATCAGTTTCGTCCAGCAGAGAATGTCTACGATTGGCGTCTTCAAACCCTGCAGTGTCATCCTACTATCTTCATCTCAACCAGCAAGAACACACTGAAACTATGTGAAATGGTATCGGCAATGTTCTCTAAAGGTGTGGGATCACTAAACTTTCCTTGCCACGCACCTCAACCTCACATAACTAATCATGTGCCCACCCCCAGGGACGCTACAAACGTGACTCAAGACCTCCGTAACCTCCCTGACAACATCTTCCCTCTCCCCTTCAGGCACCGCGTCAATCAGCTCCTTGCCCATCAATCGACACCATCCTTCCACGCCCCCCTTGTCCGCAATGGTTGGTCTCCACTCCCTCTCAATCTTCTCAACCCTCCACCCGCCGACCTCGTTCTCCAGCGCATTCTTGAGCCAGTCCTCGTCCGGAAAGAACCACGGGTCGACCTCCTTGGCCTTCTCGATCCCGATGCGCCGCGTGACGGCCATCAGCAGCGCGGTGCGCATCTCGCAGACGCAGCCCAGGCCGCCCATCTCCAGAACGAAAGTCCCGCCCGGGACTAGGACGTCGCGAATGGAGGTGAAGACGGGGATCTGGGAGCCCGGGGGTCGGAGGATCCAGTGCAGGGCCGCGTTGGAGAAGGCTTTTGTGAAAGTCGGGGTGTGGAGGGAGGGAGTCGTGGAGGTGCTGATCCGGGTTGCGTCGATGACTTTGATCGAGACGTTAGCGTTATGTTCACGGACACAGACCTGTGCTGGCTGTCGATATTTTCGAACCTTCGAACTGGCAATTTGAGAGGCCGGCATCTGTGACTAGCTTCTTGGCTGCGCTGATCATGGAGGGGGAGGCGTCGATGCCGTGGAGGGAACCATTGCCTTGGGCAAGGATCTTGCCAAACTCGATATCAAGAATTCCGTCTAGTATTAAGTGAGTATCCTGGCCTGTCTCTCAATAGTACTGGCTAGGAGAAAGGCAAGCTCACCACCACATCCGACATCAAGGATGACGTCGTCCTTCTGCACATCGAGCCATCCTATGACCTTGGTCGCCAGCTTAGGCACGAAGGAGGCGGAGTGTTGGTACGCCTGTGTCGTGTCAGTCAATCATTGTCTTAGCATTTGAACATTCAATAGAGTGCGCGACTTACCTCAGTCGTCCACTTGTCGTCCTGTTGTCCAGCCATGTTGATAGGATTTCGAAAGTGTCAGGAGATTGCTTTAGAACGCACTAGATGACTTACACAAGTCCATGTCTGAAGTCAAGAGAGAGTTCATCCCGCAGTCCGATCTCGGAACAGCCCCCCCAACGACCGCAACCCCGCATCTCCCGCACACTTAAACGGTAGGGACTACCCGAAAGTCAATCCAATTGCACCCTACATCCATGGAAAGAACGTGACTCAGAACTGATCGACCCTCCAGTGGGATAGTTTGGAATTAGATGTTGGTCGCGAAATCGGCGAACCTTGTCATAATTATTGGGTTCTAGGTGGCTATCGACTCAAACGGCGGCGTTCGGACTTCCCGGATAGGAAACTAATCAATCTCAAGAAGCTCGTACTTGTCATCGCCCAATGCGTCCTCGACCCTCTTCATCAGGGAAAGCACCTTCTCCTCTTCCAACCTCCTTCCCACTACCTGCACGCCGACGGGAAGACCGTGCATATCCTTGGCGTTGTAGTGCTTGTAGGCTCCCTGGGCGATGCCGTTGAGCTTCTTGACGTTGAAGTCCGCGGGAAGCTGGTCAAGGTCCTTGTCTACGTGCGTAACCGGAAGGACGCCGGCAGTGTAATCGAGCTAGACGATTGTCAGACGATATCTCGATCGCAAATGAGAGAAGACTCACCAAGTTGAAGAGGAAAGTGTACCCGCAGCTGCTGCAAGCATCCTTCATGCCACCATGGGGAACAGCGGGCGTGGCATTGGGCGGTGTGATGAGGAAATCGACGTTGACCTTGTTCCACCAGTTGTAGTAATCGAGACGGTGCTTTTCCCTCTTTGCGACGAGCTTCCAGTTCTCAAAGGCCGTCTGTGGACGCCAGTCTCGGATCAATCCAGCCCAGATATCATCCCGACGTATGTACTTGACCCACAGGTAGTAAACGTACCGAATCGGACTGGGCAAGTTCATGAAGAATTTCATTTGGGCGGCACCAGGGTCGTTCCATTCTCCCGTGCGGAAAAAGGAGCTGAACATCTGACAGCCATCGGCGTTTAGCGCCAGAGAGGCAGTCTTTAGCGCTTCGTATGGTGAAGGCGGCGTAACCTCGAAAACTTCGTGGCCTTCCTTCCGCAGCGCGACTTCGACCATTTCGAGAGCACGCCTGCACGCAGGACTGGGGTCGACCACACCATCAGTGCGCATGATACCGACCCTGAGTTTTGGCTTTCCGAGATACTCTTCCTCGATCTCGTCCCTCCAAGCAAGCGGATGCACTGTGTAGTCATACTCCCACGGCTCCATGCCGATCACGGCGCGGGTGAAGTATCTCAAGTCGTCCAGGGTTCTCGCCATCGGGCTGTACACGGACGGCACACCCTCCTGGCCTGGCATGCTCGTGCAGAAGCCCAGTTTCGGCCATCGCCCCGTCGAGCAGCGCAGACTATAGCAGCCGGAGAAGTGAGCGGGAGCCCTCACACTACCCGCGACGTCACTGCCGACACCGATGCGTCCGCCCATGGCCAGCAGCGCGCCCTCGCCTCCAGTGGAGCCTCCGGGGGAGTACTTGGTGTTGTGCGGATTCTTGCAACGTCCCCAGACATCGTTGGTGGACTCGAAGCTGAGAAGGGTGATGGGCAGGTTGGTCTTGACATACGGCACGGCGCCGGCATCCTTGAGAAGTCGCACGACAGGACCATCTTCCAGCGTCTTGTTGCCGACGAAACTGCTGAAGCCGACGGTGGTGTCGTAGCCTCCTACCACGATGGTGTCCTTCAGACTCACGGGGATACCGGCGAGGGGACCCTTCATGTCGATCGAGCCATCTTTTACCCACTTCTCCGCGTCCGAGATCATGATTTCCGTGAGGCAGTTTGTGCGCTCATGAGCTCTGAGGGCAACCTTGCCGTACGTTTTGAGAATGTCAATTGGTTGCAGGACAGTCTTGTGAACATCTTGCACCAGCTCGCCGATGGGCTTATCAAGGATCTGATAGTCTCGGGATGAGAGAGGGCCGCGATAGGCGGTTAAATGGCGGATCCTGTCCGCTCTCTCGGATTGCTTGAATTTGCTGTCATCTTGTTAGTAACCTCGGTCCTTCGGATAAGCAGAGGCATGGGTTGTCCAACCAGTCACGACGGTGTTGGAGATAGTCGAACGGATAGACCATTGTTAGTGTTATTGGCAGAGAAACCCAAAAGGACGACAGGTGAGAAGGTGGCAGCTAGCTCTTGAATGAAACGAGTCGGGAGAGGAACTCTGAGACTTGACAGTCCATAATTGAGCTTCTCAAGGGATAAAGAGAAGGGGACTCGAAGGTACTTACACCACGGGGGCCCCCTTCCGGCGCCGCGGGGAAGCACCGCCCCCCTTATCGGTCTTAGGGTGAGGCACAGGGCGTCTTATCAGTTGACCCGCTGATATCCGTCTGAAACTTCCCTGTCGGGGCCCCTGCGACGCCTGCATATTGGCTGCAGCAGGCAATTCAAACCGGATCGCAAGGGAACTGATCACCCAAGGAAACGACTCGGGCAGTTTCTTAGTGTACTAGTAAATCATCAAACTTCTAGAGAGGCTATTCTGAGGTCGACGAAGGTCAGAATGCATCATCATATTGCGTGATAACACCGTGAATATGCTGGTATGCAATAAGAGCAAAAGACTACTTTCAGTGACCAACTCATGCCCAGAGTGCCCTCGACCTTGTTTTGTTGCCATGCTCAACTCAACAGATGGGTCTCCTCTCATTTCTGTAATGATCAGCGATCAAGAAGGCAAGCTCAAGGGCCTGCTTCTCATTCAACCTGGGGTCGCAAAAACTCGTGTAGTTGGTCGACAAATCATCCTCATCCAGACCCTCGCTGCCACCAAGACACTCCGTCACAGCATCGCCAGTCAGCTCCAAGTGTACGCCGCCCAGGTAGCTACCCTGCTGTTTGTGAATCCGGAGTGTCTCCTGCAACTCCTCGAAAATATCGCGGAACCGACGTGTCTTGATGCCGGTTTCCGTGGAGACTGTGTTGCCATGCATTGGGTCGCACTGCCAGACCACGCAGCGGCGGTACTCGCTGTCCTCAACGGCCCTGATGTGAGCGGGCAGCAGGGCGCGTACCTTTGCCGCGCCGTAACGCGTGATGAGCGTGATCTTGCCTGGCTCGCGATCCGGGTTGAGCGTGCGCAGCAAAGCCAGCAAGTCATCCGTCGGCGTGGTGGGGCCGACCTTGATGCCGATGGGGTTCGCAATGCCCCGGAAGAACTCGACGTGTGCGCCATCAATCTGCCGCGTGCGGTCACCGATCCAGAGGAAGTGCGCCGAGGTGTCGTAGTACTCCTTCTTGGTCTCAGTGCCGTTGGTGGAGGAGTGGCCGTTGAGTGTGGGGCGCGGCGCCGGTGTCTCCAGGAGGCGGGTCAGCGACTGCTCGTACTCGAGGAGCAGGCCCTCGTGGCTGGTGAAGAGGTCGACGGTGTCGAGCTTGTCGCTCTTGTCTGCGCCGATGGTGTGGAGGAAGCGGAGCATGTCGGTGAGGGATAGGACGGCCTCGGAGTACTTCCTCTTGAGCTCCGGGTCCCGGACGTGGCCGAGACCCCAGTCCAGCGGTTTGTGGAGATCGGCGATGCCGGACGAGAGTGACGCCCTGATGTAATTGAGTGTTGCCGACGAATATTGATAGGCCCTGTTTGCTTGTTAGTAGTTGGGTCTTTGAATATGCTGTGAGAGTAACCTACTTGACGAGTCTCTGGGGATCAATCGTCCGCTCGTCAACGTGGAAGCCGTTGAGAATGTCGCCCCGGAAAGACGGCAACTCCACACCGTCCACCATCTCCGTCGGGCTCGATCTTGGCTTCGCGTACTGTCCAGCCATGCGTCCGATGCGAACCACGCGCTTGTCGGCACCCCAGATCAGAACCAGACTCATCTGCAACAGCAGCTTGATCTTAGACTCGATGGCGTTTTGCTCGCAGTAGTCGAAAAGCTCGGCGCAGTCACCACCCTGCAGTAGGAAGGCCTCACCCAGAGCCACATCGCGAAGGTGCTGCTTCAGGGCCACAATCTCCTTCGGATGAACGATGGGCGGCAGGCGCCCCAGTTCCTTAACCGACTTCTTGAGAGCTCCCTCGTCTGGGTAAGTGGGCGCCTGCTTGATGGGTTTTGACCGCCACGAATCAGGCGACCAGGTTGAGGAGGAAGACATGGCGATGGCGGTGTTTGCGATGGCTCACTTATTCTGATGAAGCGAGTGAGTTGGTGAGGGAGGTAGATGGGTGGTGACACGATTAAAACATGAGTTGCAAACAAGGTGTAAGAGAATGAAGTAAAACAATCGAAAAACTGCTCGGAAACAATGACTCTTTTAGGAGACACAAAATAGAGTGAGAAAAAAGGGACCTGTAACGGTGCATCTCAAATTGGCCAATGAAAAAAAGTCAAATGGACAAACATTCAGGAACCAGGCAGTCCGTCCAACTCGCCAAAGTTGCACCTGGGCCAATTTGGCAAGGGCAACGCTAACTCATGCCGAGGCGTACCGGAACTACCCAGATTGCTCACCGTCGGTGAAGGGACAGCTCCCCTCCCCGCCCCCACCTACCTTGGTACCTAGGTACCTAGGCGCCTTACCTTAAGGCAAGGTGAGGTAAGGTACCTCTCACAGTTTTATCCCACTGCCCGACCACCCGCAGCAATCCAGAGCGTCGACCTGAACGAGCAATCGCCCGAAAGAAACCGACACAATGTCCGAGAAGCAGCCTCCCGCCGTTGTTGAGGGCGCTACCGCCGGTGACGTCGAAGAGGAGGTCCAGCCCGCCAAGTCTGCCGAGGACCGCAAGGCTGCGTCTGCGCTCGCCAGTCTCGATGCCCGCGGTGACGATACATCTGAGGATAAGGTCGATGCCGAGGCTGCTCAGAAGGCCATCAAGGGCCTGGGCGGTGCCACTGCAGCCAAGAAGGAGGTCAAGAACGTCAAGGTCGATGCTGCCGACGTGACACTACTGGTCAGTCTCTCTATTTGCCTGGCCTACTTTCGGGACAACAAGGCGTGGGAAACTGTGGTTTGCTGACGCAAAAATTTCAGGTCGACGAGCTTGAACTCACCAAACCCAAGGCAACGGAACTACTCAAGGCTAACGACGGCGATGCGGTCAAGGCGATGAAGTCTTATGTTAAAGCATGAGGAATGGGGATCGGCTACAGGAAGCCCGGCTACAGAGTTGGAAGTCTAGGTTGAGACATAAGACTATTCATGTTATACAATGGTACGTCAGCCTCGGCTTCATCACTCGAACGGCGCGCTAACCTCGGACCAGATCAGATGACCAAAAAGTCAAGCTTGATTGGAAATGAGACACCCCTATGCTCTTGAGTATCGAAAGCTACTTAAGGCCTTGTCGCGAACTCACGTTGATGTGGTTTTTTTCGCGCGTGTACTTCCATCTTTTTGCCGCTCCACGAAAACGGACGACCAGCTCGATCTATCGTGAGCCCCAGCCGTAACCCTGGAGATAAATCTTCTCTAGCCTTTTGTTTGATCGATCATTTCTAAATTTCTAGCCCCCTCTTGGCCTCGGCATGATATCCTCCATCTTAACACACTTGGGCTCCCACAAATCCGTATCGTCTCCCATCCAAATCGGACCACGTCCCGGCATCCCATACCCGGGCCCAGTATGGTTTCCACCGTACCCAGGTCCACGCCCCCTATGCGGCGGCGGTGGTCCAGGCCTCGGCTCCCTGCCGTCTTCCGGGCCATGTTCAGGCGGCGGCCTCGGCCTTCTCCCACCCCACGATGACTTTAGTAGCGGCCACATGGGAATATAGCATCGCTCATCCCACCCACAGACCCTTTCACACCTGATGAACTCCCCCTCCCATCCAACCCAAGCCCTCAATCTCCTGACACCATCTTCCCAGCGCTCACCTAATCTCACGAGCTCACTCGATGCCCCTTCTTCAAGCGCATACCACGCCCTCTCAACCTCAAACCCCACCTCCAACAACACTCCACAAATGCCGCCCATGACCTCCTCAACCGCATCCCTCAAAGCGGTCTCTCTCGAGCTGAGCTTCATATCTACCAGCAGTCTGGTGTACCGATATCGACACCTCGAGTACGTCTCCCCGAACAGCGGCCCCTGGACATCCCACGTCCCTCGGTCGATCTCGTGAGGATACTCCAAGAACGACACCAAAAACATGTGACTCTGCCCCCTCAACCGATACAACCATTCCTTCACCTCCGTCACGTTCGTCGCATCCCCGTTCCAACGAGCGGCTTGTTCCAGGATCATCAGATGCCCAGCAGTCCTCTGCACAATCTCGCTCGAAGTGCCCACCCATTCCATCCCACTACATCCTCCACCCTTCAAAACGTCCCTCAGCATCACCTCCGTCTCCTTCCTCACATCCTCAGCGAGATCCGGCGTTGCCCCCTCGAGATGATGGAACCTACGCCTCCTCCCCAACTCATTCAACGCCAGGGCCTTATTCCCACCTTCCTCCCCGATCCAAGATCCCTCCCCGGTAAGATTCAACCTCTTCTGCTCCTCCTTCACGATCGACCCCCAAACCCTCGGAGAATACCAACTCGCGATACCGCACGGCAACACCTTGGCCCGCGCTTCCCCTCGGCCGGGTCCCATGCCAGTGGACCCGTAATGCCACGTCGCAGACGCGAACCATCCCCACCCCTGGTTCTGCAAGAACGGCTCCCGGTCCACGGGGCCCGTGATGCCACGCCAGTTCGGCGGGACGGCGGGATTCGAAGGGCTGACCGGACGATCCGTCCTCGTCGGCTGCGGGGGAAGCGGGTAGACCGAGGTGGGTTCGTCGTATCCGTCCCTGGCGGCATCCGCCCAATGTCTTCTCGGCCCTGCATCCTTCCTTGACTTCTCCTTCCCAGCATCTCGGATCTGCGGCGCCGTGACATTGCCCCGACTCACCAGCCTCAAGCTCTGACTTCCAAAATCGCACCAAATCAGCTCAAAGCCCGCATTCATCCTCACAACCCCCTCAAACCGACCAGGACCGCCGAGGCCTCTCTCAAGCAGCCAGTCACAGAGACCCATGGCCCTCTCGTACTCCGGCTCCAGACCTCTCCGCGGGCCGCCTCCGCCGTCGGGCCCCGTGACGTTGCCATAGAGATGCAGCATCTGCGTGTCCAGCTGGCCCAGCCCCATCAACGCCGCGGACTCGCCGTCGAAGTAGAGAGCCTTGACGGGACGGGTGGTCTGGTAACTCAGCATGAAGCTTTGACGGGTGCTTCCCATGATGCCGTACGCCATCTCACTAGACACCGGTCGGGTCCGTCAACATACTCTCTCCTCTCACAAACATCTCACTGACAAAAAATCCCACCTTCAACGAATGCATGCGGGCGAACCAGGCGAAATTGAGAAAGAGGGAGGAGGAACAAAACTCACATGTCGAACGCAAGCCACTCGGGACTTGGCGCGGCCTCCTCGTCCATCCGCCCGTGGTACAACAACGTAAAAGCCGGGATCTCCGCAGCGGCCATCGTGTGCCCGTTCGGAAACACGGTGTTGCTCCACTGCTGCAGCAGTCCGTATGCCGACGCGAAGAGGTGCGGCCCCGGCGACGAAAAGTTGAGTCCCCTCCGCCAACCACCGCCGCGATCCCTCATCGTCGTCGTCGTCGACGTCGGCAGCGTCCCTGCTAGCGGGAACTCGGTCCCATCCCGATGATGCCCGAGAGGCTTCTGCTCCTCGGCGGCGCATCGCGTCATCAAAAGACAACCTGTCACAATGGTCTGCCAATACATTGTGAATGCATGACTTGAGAAGAGTAGAAAAATCACAAAGGTCTGATGTGGAGTTTCAATCTTGCGCCACATACACGCCACGGACTTGCGGTGTCGAATGGTTCGCAACACGGTCTGTTATCAATTTATGCCAACCCGAGTCAAGATTCCGATGCGGTTGGTCCAATCAAAGAAACGAAACGCGCGGCCGACATGCGTCACCTTGCCAGATTCGGGACAGGGGTCGTGGTGGCTTGGAACCTCACAATGGACAAGTTACTAATCTTGTGTTGGCAAAAGCACCAGGAAATTATGGCGACGTCGGTAAGTAGCAGCGAAAATGACGGTTGTATCGGCGACAGAGTAGCGAGACAGACAACTCCGAACATGCTTGTAGAGAAAAGCGATGCTACCGCGGTCGCATTTATTGTGATGTACAAGCCAATCCCGTAACCTAAACACCGTTGCCAACCTCCGTGTCCGTATCCTTATCCATACCAACGCCGTCTATGAAGATCAAAACAAGTTTCATCGCAAAAGCAAGAGCCAATATGCTGACAGACAACAACAATTGCCAGCATCAGATGCTTATTTCCAGGCCTTGGCGAGCGGGCTTCCCACCTTGGGAGCGAATTGCAAACTCTTTCTACGAGCCGCCATCAACCGTTGCATCACGGTCTCATCCTTCTCCTTCTTTAAAATACCATCGCCCATCTCGGCAAAGTTATTGGGCTTAGGAGGGCAAGTCTGCATAAGCAGAGTCTTGGTAGGGGAAGAATCGTACTCAGTCACACCAGGTGTCTCGGGGCTGACGTTCGCAGCGTAGCGAGCAAGAGCGTCAGGGGCCGGAGTCATGGGCACTGGAGACATCAGACCCTCCCAGTCAGTCTCCTCGTCCTCGGCTTCGTCGGAGGGAGTGTGCGTCCAGACAGTGCTGTCACGACGGTTCATGGGCGTGTTCGGCGCAGTCTTCGCATCACGTCCACCCTTGACGGGAGACGGAATGAGCAGGCCATTCTGGTTCGACAAACTCGTGGGCTCCATGCTCTTTCTGCGGCGACCGCCTCCGCGAGGAACCAGGGAGGTCTCGATGAGGTACGGTTCCTCATCAAGCCACTTGTTTTCGCGCTCACAACTAATGATTATTAGCATCATGCATAACTCACAATCATGAAGGGGAAAACTTACTCAAGCACCCAGGAAACGCCAACACAACGAACAATCCCCTTGGATTCTCTAACCTTTTCCATCGTGCGCTTGCCGCCATCTTTGAACACGACATGGGTGATGCCAATTCTAGAAGCATCGGTGTTGCCAACAGCGTTCGGGTTCCAGGCCCATGTCTTGACGCATCGGGCTCCCATTTGACCAAGCAGCTCAACAAAAATGCTGCTGGCGTCCGCTCCCTCGGTAGTGTGCACGTCAACGAAGACGACGGCGTTACTAAGAAGGCCGGGGTTAAGGTCTCGGCGAGGTGTGCGAGCCGGCGTTCCGAGTGACGACCATACATCTGACTTGGCGGGAGTGGCAGGCGCAGACTCGGGCTCGACTGTCTCGTCCCCGGCCTCGGCCTTGTTTTTGCAAGGCGAGTAGGAAATGACGGTAGCATTCCTCTTGAGATTCTGAGTCGGGCGACTGGCCGGTAGTCGGGAGATGCTGGCAGAACGCTTCTTCTTAGAACGAGGAGTCGAGTCGTCGGCAGCCTTGAGAGGAACCTTGGAGACGGTGTGGAATTCACGCGTTAGCTGGCGGTTGGGCGTGGTCGGGGGAATAAAAACATCCCCTTGCATCATGGCAGGGTCGACCGGCACTTCGTTCTCGTCACCATACTCCTGGCTGGCCTCAGACAAAGTGTCCTCAAAGCTGTTGGATGTATTGACAACGTCATCCAACTGCTCAGGCTCCATCAGAGACATCTCATTCGCCTCAGCAGCGAGAGCCATATCCTCCTCAGTGACCATGACATCATCGAACTCGACATCCTCGCAGGCTGCAGAAATCTCGGCCTCGATGGCAGCCTCAATCTCATTTTGCGCTTCCATGTCGGCGCGGACGGTCATCTCATCCTCGAAGTAAGTGATCCTAAGGGGGGAGTCGTAGGCGCGAGGAGTACCAGCGACAGAGGCTGCCTCCTCGGAAGCCTGGTTCGCTTCGGTAGCAGGCTGCTTGGGAATCTTTGCAGGGCTTCCGGCGGACCAGGCGTTGAGCTTCTGAGCCAAGGGAGTGAATCCCATGTTGGATGCCCGTGGCTTGAAGGGGGTCTGGCGAGACTTTGCAGGAGAAGGGGTGAGGGGAATAAATTTGTGAGCCGCAGACATATGAGAACTGCTGGCAAGCTCGTCATCCGAGTCAGAATCCATGCTATGGTAAGGATCCATGTCTTTCTGGCGAAGACCAAAGACGCCAAAAGTGGCGTTCGCCCGAGCTGAGGGCTGGAAATAAGGCTCATCATCGACCATCATAGCCTCTCCCTCAAATTCAAGGACGTCGTCTTCAACAGCGTGGGCAACTACATCCTCTCTGGAAGACTCGGAAACCTCCTCATGCTGTTGGACCATCTCAACTTCTTCCTCCGTGTTCAACTCCTCTTGTGAGGCTTCAAGAGCGGGCATATCCTTCTTGGAAACTGGATCGGCGTGTCTGGGGAGGACAGCTGAAAGCCGGCCAGGAAACTGCATGGGCTCTTCCAGGTGAATCGACTCGTTAAGCATCGCTTCTGCAATCTCATCGAGCTGCTCCTCTTCATCATCGACGTGGCCAGTCTCCTCCTCCATGAGCTTCTCGGAGGAACGCTTGATAGGGGGAAGAGCTGTAGGCGTGGAGAGAAGTAGGGGCTTCGTCGCGGGTGACTGCATCTCCTCCAGGGATTCTTGGGGCTTAGCAAGACCCTTGATGGGGGACACAGGTCGCTTAGCAGGCGAATGAAGGAGAGAGGCCTTGAAGTTGGAGACCTTTTTCTCCTTGCCTCCAGCCGATGGTAGAGCAAAGGGTTTGATGGCCGACTGAGGACGTTTGGCGGGAGAGTGCAGGAGAGAGGCCTTAAGCGGAGTGGGGGCGGCACCGTCACCACTTGACTTCATGCTCGAAGAAGGCTTCAACGAGATGCCCTCGACACGCTTGGCCGGGGACTTCATGGATTCCTGATGGGAAGCCGCAGGTAGTCTTTTGGCAGGCGAAGCAAGCACGTTAGTGACTTCATTCTCATGGGTCTCCGTCTCAGCATTCTCGTCGTCTTGATCCTGCTTGGAGTCGGCAGGGTTCTCGACTGGCTTCAGGTTAAGCTTCTTGGACGAGCCAAGAACGCTGGCGGGAGGCTTGGTGGGGCTCTTCATCATAGGCCTGGGGGGCGTGCTGTCGCCAGCCAACTCGTCCTCGGAGCAGTCGCGAGACAAGGGGATCTGGGTGACCTTCTTAGGGCTCAAGGGAGTCTTCTCTGTCCTCGTGGTGGTGGCGGCAGTGCGGGTCGTTCGAGGGGCCTTGGGGACGGGAGGCTTTCGCACCGGCCTGGCTCTGAGACCAGTGGCAGCTGTGGACTTTTCGGCCATCTTCTTGCTTGCGTCAGGAGCGATGTTTTCCTTCTCGGGTTCTTGGAAAGTTACCGTCTTCTTGACGGCGGGCTTGGTTGCTGTGACCGGTGCTGCGCGGGTGCGCGTCGTCTTCTTCGCGGGCTCTGCCTCCTTTGCAGCTTCCTCTGCAGGTTGAGAAGCCTTTCTTGGCCGGCCACGAGTAGCCTTGGCCGACTCGTCTTTATGGGCGGCAGGCTCTGTGACAGATACCTTTCGTGCAGCAGCTCGTGCACGAGTGGCTTTGCCGGGAGTCAAACTTGATGTTGAGGGCTCGCGGGCGGCGGCTTCCTCTGCAGTCCTTTTTGGGCGGCCTCGCGTGGCTCGCGGGGCAGGCATGGCGGACTCCGACGGCTGTGTTACTTCGTTGTGATCTTCGTCTTCGTCTGATCGGGTCTTTCTCTTTGCTGAAGTTGATCGTGTAGGGGCCGTGGCTGTTGACTTTGCCTTGGCCGCAGCAGTCACGATTCTGGTGCTTCTCGTGCTTGTTGAGCTCTCGCCCGTCTTTGCGGCTCTGGAGCGCGTAATGCGCTTGGGAGGTGATTGGGACTCCATCTTGTGGGATTGAAGAGGTTGGGGAAACAAAGAAGATGGTGCAAAATGGTGTCGTTTCGCTGGTGGGTTAGTAGAATGAGGTTGGAAAGAGTATTTGTTGGTATTTACATGGTGCTGTGTGATGATGAAATGGAAAGTCAAATCCAGGGAAGGGCAGCCGAGGGTTTTGTTGATATGCAGCTTCGCGTAATTGCCGTTGTCAGGTCAACGGGCAGCTTGACGGGGTCCACAGTCGGAGCGCTGCAACCCTCGTGCCGTGAGTTTCGGTCAGGTGAGTCATCCCAGCTGGCAAGGGCTGGCAGTGAGGGGTTCCAGCTGGCGTTCAGCAAGGTGTGTTTTCGTTGCTGAGGACAACCACGCCAAGCCACGTGAAGACGGGAAGTCATGGAAGTCTAGCAAACAACATCACACAGCTCCATCAATTAGTCTACTGCGGCTTGAGTAATTAGTTTCGTCCCGGGGTGGGGAGGAGGCTAGAAAAAAAAAAAAGGAAAAAAAAAAAAAGGTGATCAACAAAACCGCCCGCGATTGATGATTTTGGTTACGGCGGCCAACTTCGACTTCGTTGTCGGATGTTTCCTCGCAGCAAGACCCCGCTACTTCTTCGTCGTCGGCTGCTCTGCCATCTTGCGGTGTTGTCGGCTTGACCAGAAGCAAAGGATCGTAATAGCTGAGGATGAATACGATATAATGGAAGCAGGCCGAAGGATCTCGTCAGAAGTCGATTCAGCATGAAGCCCAAAACCGGCCTTGTCTCTGCTGTCACCAGAACTCGGGAGCCATCATAACTGTCGCAGGTCTTTAACAGAGTTTTTCCATCGACTCTTCTCGACCTCGGTGAAACGGGCGTTGCTAGCTCAATTCAGGCACGGTTCTCGGCCATGTCGTGTGTCGACGTGTACCTCGTCTTGTCTGTATGAATATATCACTACCAATTCCCAATCAATCATTGCAACGTTAGGCCGCGAATACGGGTACGCGCCGAGGGGGGAAACTTTGAGGGGTGGGAATGTTACGGCTGTCCAGATCAGGACAGCAATGACTGCATCGCATTGCAACGAACACCAACGTTCCGTCTCATAAAATGCCGCAACTGAGTCCATGTGCGACGCTTGACCTCATCGCGCCCTCGGGTACGTCGGCCTCCTCAAATGGCAATAATTTCTCACGCTGTTGTCTCCTTGCTGATATCATACGGACACTTCTCCAACCAACCATCGCCCTTTTACCTGCTTTTCGTATCTACGGAGTCTCTCGTCTCAACTTCTCAAGTCTGCCGTCTAATCCGCGTATCGCCACTATCCAAGGCCCACGTTGTTCTTTCTCACCGCCCTACGCTAGCGGAAGGTCGGCCGTGTTGGTGTTCCTCGCCGTATCGAAACGAAATTACCGAACGGCCCCAGAAGACCGACCCTCGCCTCACATCATCAACTAGTCAAGGCCGAGCGATCCGGACCATCTTATTCGCTCACAAAGCCACAATCCCGCGTACTCAGCTGCCCAGCACAGCCTGTACGAGCCTTCATCTCCCTCCTATTCGCCTGTTCGCCTGTTCGCACATGAAACCTCACCGTACAAACTCCACCCGCCTTACCACGTAAAAAGCTCCGCTGTTGTTGCCATGCAGATACAGTCTCTCCCGTCTTGGCCTGATTCACACTCGCTGGAAAGAGACAAATACTACCCCCGATGATCCTATCTGCCACTACCAAGCCACCTGCTTCCCACACTCTCTCTCAGCCCTCACCTGGCGAAGTCATTTGAGCTAAGCCCATCCTAGCTCTCACCTCGACGTCTGACAACTCGCCCACTCCCTCTCTCATCGCATCGTTCGCCCGTCAGCAACCAAGCAAAGGCGGCATCAGCCTTCTTCTGATCGAAAGGGAAACCCCGTCGGCTCCGTCGCACCCCGAACAAGGAGGCATCGCGCCGCTCGTTTTCTCATCCCAACTCCAAGAACTCGACGTCATACTGGCCGACGCCAATCGAAAAGCTTCTCTAGCAAATCGGGTCCGTGGGAAGACCTGAAGGGTCGACATCCTCGTCGAAGCCGCCGCACTGCACTGCCGCTGCATCATGCTGACAATTGCTGATTTCTGCTGAACATCTACGTCTGCTTCTCGGACCCCGCCACCTTTTCCTTTTATATATATTAAAAAGGTTTTGGCTACCGTTCCTCCCGATCCGCCTCTGCCTAGGGCGCACTGCCTACTTTATTTCGTCCACGTCTCTTCTGCGGTTCAACTATCTCACCACCATTACCCTTTGACCTCTCCCTCGCCGATCGGGCGGCGCAAATAGACTAAACATTTTCACACAATGTTGCTCTCATCCCTACTGGCGCTGACAACCGCCGTTGCCCCCGCGTGGGCAATCGATCCCGCGAAGCCAATGGCGGCCGGCCTTGCTCTGAACGCCCTGGACCCCCGCGCCCTCCCGAACTCGCCCTCGGGGGGCTACGCTCCGGCCATCGTCGACTGCCCGGCGTCCCGTCCCACCATCCGCTCCGCCGCCTCTCTGTCGCCAAACGAGACCTCATGGCTTCGTCTGCGCCGCAGCGCCACCGTCGAGCCCATGCGCGACTTCCTCACCCGCGCAAACATTCCCAACTTCGACGCCGGCGCCTACATCGACCGCGTCCGCTCCTCCTCCTCTCAGCTCCCCAACATCGCCATCGCCGTTTCCGGAGGCGGCTACCGCGCCCTCATGAACGGCGCTGGCTTCCTCGCCGCGGCCGACTCCCGCACCCCCAATTCCACCTCGGCAGGCGGCATCGGCGGTCTCCTCCAGTCGGCGACCTACCTCGCCGGTCTCTCCGGCGGCGGCTGGCTCGTCGGGTCAATCTACTCCAACAACTTCTCCTCTGTAGTCGACCTCCAGCGCGGCTCAAGCGGCTCCTCCGTCTGGAAGTTCGACCGTTCCATCTTCCAGGGTCCCAAGGAGTCCGGCATCTCCATCATCAACACTGCCGAGTATTGGAACGACGTCGCCAAGCAGGTCGACACCAAGGACAAGGGTTTCGAGGTCTCCATCACCGACTACTGGGGCCGCGCCCTCTCCTACCAACTCATCAACGCCACCGATGGCGGGCCCAGCTTCACCTTCTCGTCCATCGCCGACATGCCCGATTTCCAATCCGGCTCCCAGCCCCTGCCGATTCTCGTCGCCGACGGTCGCACTCCCGGCGAGAAGATCATCTCCCTGAACGCCACCGTCTACGAATTTAACCCCTTCGAGCTTGGCAGCTGGGACCCAACTACCTTCGGCTTCGCGCCGCTGCGCTACCTGGCTTCCAACTTCTCCAGCGGCTCCGTCCCCTCCAACGGATCCTGCGTCCGCGGTTTCGACCAGGCCGGCTTCGTGATGGGCACATCTTCCTCCCTCTTCAACCAGTTCTTGCTCCAGAATCTCACCTCCACAGGGCTGCCCCAATTCATCCAGGACGCCCTTACCTCCATTCTCAAAGCCCTGGACCGCGAGAACAATGATATCGCGCAATATGTCCCCAACCCCTTCTTCGGCTACAACCCCTCCTCGAATCTCAACGCGAAGGAGCATCAGCTCTCCCTCGTCGACGGCGGCGAGGACCTGCAGAACATCCCCCTGCACCCGCTCATCCAGCCCGAGCGCGCCGTCGACGTCATCTTCGCCGTCGACTCCTCCGCCGACACGGACCTCAACTGGCCAAACGGCACCGCCCTGCGCGCGACCTACGCCCGCATCACGGAGCCCATCGCGAACGGCACCCTCTTCCCCGCCGTGCCCGACGCAAACACCTTCATCAACCTCGGCCTAAACAGACGCCCTACCTTCTTCGGCTGCGACGCCTCCAACTTCACCCTCTCCGGCAACAGGAGGGCCCCGCCGCTCGTCGTCTACCTCCCCAACGCGCCATACGTCGCCCACTCCAACGTGTCCACCTTCGACCCGGAGTACGGGACCGCCCAGCGCGACGCCATCATCCAGAACGGCTACGACTCCGCCACCCAGGGCAACGCCACCCTCGACTCCTCGTGGCCAGCCTGCGTCGCCTGCGCGGTTCTGTCCCGGAGCATGGCGAGGAACGGGGAGACCGTGCCGGACGCGTGCAACACGTGTTTCCAAAAGTACTGCTGGAACGGCACGCTCGACTCTCGCGACACGACGTACGAGCCCAACTTCATCATCGGCAATTTCGACGCCAACAGTCCTGCCGCGAAGGCAAGCGTCAGTCTCTGGGTCTGTTTGGTCAGTGCGGTGGCCGCCATGGCCTTGGCCATTTGAACGTGCGAATATGTGTGATTTTTTTATTTTTATTTTGGATACCATGGAATTCTTGCATCATAGCCACTCTCTCGGAATGGAGTATGGGTCTACTAGGAGACACTGTGACGGCCTTCATTAGCTTTGTATCACGAAACCACATCATAACACAATCGAGAGGCAGAAACAGACAGGGGGGGTGGGGGAAAATTAGAGGAAGCACTCGGTTGGAGAGTTGCAATCTTTCAAAGCGAGCTTTGGGGGATATCCACTAATGCAAAGACTCTTTCATCAACAAAAAAATCGTCTCAGCCTAGATTGAGGCTGATAGACATGCTCACGTGAAACCACCCGATTCTGCTCCCTTTGAAACCCCTGTCCCGATTTCACTCCTCGCTGATATGAGACAAAATAGCTCAATTCAGAAAGACGACAAATGCTGTATGTGTATATCGTGACTCTTGACTCCGACCATTTCGTTTCGCTTTCCGTCGTCCACTTGGTGACAAGTGGGATGGTTTTATGTCGTGTAATAATCATTAGCGCATAAACGCAGCCCCTCAAGGCCAAGAATGCGAGGTAGAGGTGGGATTAGAAAGACGAATATCGGTGTCTTGTAGTTTGCTTCTTGAAAGCACCGAATGCTTGGTGAAACGTATGCAGCGGCGTATCAGGTCGAGCATGTTGCCACAATGTCGCTGGTCTTCCTACCTTGCCGGACGGTAAGGACCGTCAACTCTGACGTCCTTGATTCCCTCAGGCATCAGCCTCAACCACTCAGTCCAGCTATCGACGTCTATGGGCTCATCGCCAATTTTTACCGACAGAATAACCTGTTGACCTTCCGAGCCAAATGGCAAACTCGTTCTCATAGGACCAATATTGAGTGGTGCCAAAAGAATCGAAGGCAACCTGGCATTACCAGACATCTGCATGTGGAGCGGCGAGGGAAAGCTCGTGATGGTCTCTTTTTCCGGGTTCTTGTCTTGAACAAGAGACGGATAGTTGGATAGCAGCTTTGAGTGAAGCTCTGCTGCGGAGAACGGGCTTGTGAAACGTTGCGAGGCGCGGGTTTTGAGATGGTCGGTCAAGACCCTAGTGAACGTGCAGCGATCCAGTGCGTCGAAGTGCTCCTCGGATACCGCGGCAGCAATCAACTCCAATACGCCTTCTTGGCGATGCATCTTTGACGACGGGAAAAAAGCGGCGTCCATGATGATCAGAGTATCTGAACAGGCCTCCTCCAGCACTTGTTGAATCCCACTCCACCTGATCGTCTCGGCTTTATCTTTGTCCTTGGAGCTGAGAGGTGTTGGTGCTGGCGCAAAAATCAGAGAGTTGGCACTTACCTGGCAAGAACCATCTCCCGGTTGCCATCCAGATAAGAGTGGCCGTTATAGTAGACAATCTTTAAAACGTCTCGCTGATCTCGGTCCTCCACAAAGTCGGTGATCTTCCTCGAAAGCCATCTCCATGGGCTCTTGCACGCCTCTGACGAAGACGGAATAGTGGTGATCGAAAACGTATATCGGTAGTACTGGTCGAAAACTTCTCCCAGCTCCTTTACCGAAGTTCCAACACTAAGATCAGGGTCATCCTGCCAGTACAGCAACAATGCTTGCGCACTAGAATAGCGGCTGCGACTGGGACTGGAGAGGATCCTAGAAACGTTGGTCTGCAAGTCTGACTTCAAGCTTTCGATGCCTGGCAGCATCGGCGGCTTGTCCAAGCGGGGGCCAGACGGCAAGGGGGTGCGAATGCGAGATTCGCTCAATCGATGCTGCCCTGGTGGTGTGGGCGAATCGATTTCCATCATATCGACCGGGTCTTGAGGGTACATTGGCTTCACATTGTTGTTCATAACAGGGGCCGGGCTAAGAGGCCGCTGGGCAGATAACGATGGGGCGATGTCCTGGATCGAGGGACTGTGAGATCTGTGATATTTCCGGACAGCATCCTCCCAGGTCATATTATGATGACTTGGATGACACTTGAGAAGCACGGTTCTGTCAGCAGGGGAGAGCAACTCATTATACACCAAGAGGAGAGGAGCGGGTAAACGTACTGCAACTCGTCGGCGGCGGCAATCGTTACAGGCGCCGAGCTTTCTGATGAGTGCGGCTTTTTCTCTCTGTTGTTGTGACAAAGGACCGGTTCGCCTCCTGCTCGCGCGGACCCGGTTAGAGACGTCGGAGCCATCCTTGACATGGAATATGGATGTTAAGTTAGGAGAGGTGTCGGCACTGTACGATGTGTTGCTTGTATCCGCGGACATGTTGGTGCCAGCGGAGGCCGTGGTGGCCTGAGTAGAAATGGACGAGTTGGTGTCCTTCCTCAATGGAGGTGAGGCAGACTGGCCAGGCGTGGGAGGAGGTTGTTGTGTTTGCTGCTGGGCATGATTCTGCTGCTGCTGTTGCGGCTCCAGCTCCGGCAGCGGTTGCGGTTGCTGTTGCTGCTGCTTTTGCGGCGGTGGGGGAGAGAGATGAGGTTGAGGCTGCTGATGCGCCGGAGTCTGTTGCGATTGAGGTTGTTCATGTTGCGACATGGAAGGCGAGGCAGTTTGAGGTCTGTTTACAGACTCCTCACTGCCATTCTTCGGAGGCGCTTCCACCAGACTCGGAGCCGGATGCATGCTTGCCAAATATGTTTCTTGTCCCTTTGTCACAGCAGCAACTGCGCTCGACCCATCCTCGGTGTGCGTGGTGAAGGCGAAGATGTGTGGCGAAAGCAGAAATAAAAAAAAATTAAGAAAAAGAGGGTGGCAAGAGAAATCCCAGGCGCAAGGCGTATCCTCTCCGTTGCTCCGTTGGCCGTTCCCTCTCGCGGCTTTTCTTTGTGTGAATCGATGTCGGGCAGATTGTGTGATGAGCCCCACCGAGATTCACCGACGCGAGGTCGCGAGCAGAGAAAAAGTGAGGGGTAAAAGAAACGGGGCCTCGGAGGCGGGGAACAACCCAACAGAGAATGCGCCGAGGTGGGAGAAGGGTCAATTGAGGGCCAGAGACCGAGGGGAATACACCACAGAAAAAGCAGGGAACTTAAAGATAGACAAGATGGGTAAATTGGTTTCGGTGGACGGCCGTCTCAATTTGCATTGTCCAGTCCAGGCGTGTGAAGGTGGGAGGAAGAGGGCCGAGGCCGAGGAGGACGAATAAAAAATTAAGGTCAGTCGGTCAGGATTTAAGGGTAAGGTATCTATCGGTAGGGTATTATGCCACTGCGAAATGGAAGGCAAGGCAAGGTACGGAGTACTGCCACTGACTGAGGTGCTGCGGTAAGGTGTGTGTCTCTGAAAGGACGTGCACCGAATGCCGGAGAAGGAAAGAGGGAAAAACGCACTGGCCAACGCCAATTCACGGTGAGGTAGGAGGCAGGTATCTTTCTTCCTTCCCAGCGCGGTAGACGGGGGGGCCGGCGGGAGAAAGCAGATACTTGGGTGGGTTAGTGGAAGGTACTTCGGCCCAGGTACCGGTCAGCCAAGCCGGGACGGGGTGGACGGTGACGAGGATGAAGGTCAGGGACGCGGGTTTAGATTTTGGGTGTGGTCACAGCACCTCTTGGGTTGAGGTGGGAAAGAAGTGACAGGGTGGATGGATGTCGGGTCGGTAAAAGGTGAACTCTCTCGCGGTGGATGATGAGAGAGACACGCAGGAGTGTGTGGGGCGTATCTCCGTGGTGTCTTTGATGTTAGATATCTTGGGCCAGAAACAGATCTGAATATGCTCGGTTCCAAGTGCTTTCCGTAGGCTTCTATCATCGAGTTTGCTGCGGATTCGGAAGTTGTCGTTGGTTGTGTGTTGGTTGTGTGTTGGTTATGGTGATGTCAATATTGCTCTGCTGATGTTTCTGCTGCGATGCGTTGCTTATTTCTTATCGTTGTCGTGTCTTTTTGAGAGCTGAGATAGACAGACTCCCCGCAGAGTCTTGGGGCCTCGTGCGTTGCAGGGCAAGGCAGGTTATGACCCAATAGACTTGGTGAGTGAGGATGTGACTTTGAAAATTCCGCTTGCTAGCATTACGTCGGTTAGGATTTTTCGTTTTTTCTTGTTCATTTAAGGTTTGTTGCTCACCTTGAACATCTATCTGGTCAGTTTCCCTGCAAACGTGGGGCACAAACTTTGAACAAGAACGATGCAATATAAGCAGCAGGACTGAACGGCTTACTGATGACAATAAGAAACGGGCGGTTGAGATTTACAAGTGTGAGAAAGCTGAGGGAACAATGTGGATGTCAAGGAAAACGATAATCTTGGGTACGAAGAATACTTTACCTAAGTTACCTCACCTTACCTTAAGGTACGCAGAGCAAGATGTAAGGTCGCACCACCCAGCCCGAGGAACAGTCTAGTCCAGCCCAGCCCAGCCCAAGTCAATGCATTGCATTTTAACCCAGCCAATCCATCGTGGATCAATCATATCAAAGACGCAGGGCATCTACCATTGACAGACCTGAAGACTAAAGACAATCATCCACTTCCATGCTGGACTTAGAATGGAAGCCGCAACCGCTCCGTACCGCGCCGAGGCCGCACTTGCACTTAGACCCGAATACTTCCTACCTACCTACCTTACCTCGACTTTCAACTGATTCTGTCAGGCCCAGCCGAGCGCTTGACCCGGCACCGTCACCGTCCCCTCCCCCCCCCCCCCCCCCCTTCCTCTTTTTTTTCCTTCGACCATTGGGGGGAAATGAGGGGAAATGAAGTGTCTTCGGCAGGAGGAAGGGTTCATGGTGGCCAACTTCCTTGCCTGCAAAAGTTTGGAAGGTAAGGTGCAATGTGAGTGGGATGATCACGGGCTGCTGGCTGCACCGCGCGGGGCGTCTGCCTTTCTGGAGCCGGCAAGGACAGGAGGTCGCTCTTGCTCACCAGGTGAATTACGAAGAGGTACACCTGGCTGCTTTTCCGGCAGGGAAGTGACTTCTTCCGACGGTGAGAATTCATAAAAAAAAAACATGAGACGGGACCAGACCCGACCCGACCTGCCCTGACCGACTTCTAATTAGCGTTACCTCTTCCCGGTAAACCGCCGCTACCTATTCCTCCGCGTCTTTTAGGTCTTCCTCTTTTCCTATCATTTTTGGCCTCCCCTGTTTTCTCTCGGCTTTCCTCGTCCCGTGTCCTCTCCCCTTGCTCCCCGCGATCCACTTCCGATCTTAACGAGATGCTTGAATCGAGCAAATTTATGGGGATCCCATCAACTGGTTCGCTCGGTTGAATTGGGACACTGCAACGCTGGCCCCCAACCGTCAAGGGCATGCTTCTCAAGAGCTGCACGGGATCGGAACGAGCAGGCTTCGTTTCGAGAGACTGCCAGAGACAAGCAGCTCAAGCGGCATGGATGCGCGTTGTCGATGAGGAGGACACCACTTGTCAATGGGCAGGAGCGAGAGCGAGAGCGACACCCGACGCCTATACATTTTCGTACGCGAGATGCACATGATTTCCAATGACAGGTGTTTCGGGCACTCATGCAGATGGCGACGAAGCCAGTCAGATGCTTTCAAGCCGTCCGTCGCTCAAATCACTTCTGCCTTACGAAAATGGCTTGCCATGGCTTGCCCGACGATCTTCAGCGACAACTCGCTCACCGACCCGAGATGGTGTGTGCGTCTGATCTCGGTGTCTCGGCTGGAGAAGCAACCTCTGCAGACATGGCCCCGTCCCTTGGCATGTGCGGATTTGCTCACGGAGAAGCACGGGAAGCCATAGTTCGGATTCCTAACCTCTCGGGCAAGCCAACAACAATCCATCTCGTGCCTCTTCGATACGTAGGACTATGAGATGAAGAAAGGGTGACTTCTCTACCTGCCGACGTATACCTGGACAGGGCGCAAGGGAGGTATTAGCTTTACCTTTCCCGTTCTGGGCCAGCAGGGCAGTTGACGAGTGATTAGGAAAAGACAACAAGCGCCTCTGACGATGCACCAAAAAAAAACCATGCCCGTGTCAATCGTAAGAACACCTCATGTCATGCGCACCACGTGGACCCTCTCCGGTCCCCGTCCCCGTCTTTCACGCCAATGGATTCTACCTCGCTCAGCAGATTTGTCTCTGCGCCTTGCTGCGCTGCAACTGCACTGCATCGTTTCTACTCATCTCAGTGGAGGTCTCGTCCCGCCTGTCCACTCCCTGTCCTTCCGCCCACCGAGTAACAAGATCGGTTTGCTGAGTCGCTCACCTTCGGGGACCCAACTTCAACGCGACCCCGACCAATACGGGGCCAATCGTCTGGTTTGACTTCATCAATAGTTAGTCCTCTCGCCATTGAACGTACTAACCCAATGTCCAAGTTCAAAAGTCTTTCAAGCACTTTCTTTAGGCCTCAATGCGGCACGGCTTTCAGACCTCATCTTCTCCAACAAACCACTCACCTCTCACCTTGCTCACCTCCATCCGTCCAGATCCGCTTCGTTGTAGCTTGAACCGACCACAACAAACTTCCCTCCCTACCGCCCCACGAAGCACACATCAAAGCCTGCGACCATCCATCCATCCTCCTCTTCCTCCTACCCTTCAGCCAATGGCATCTCTGCCTCACCGGCACATACCGCCAGCCTCACCGCAACTCTCCATCCGATAGGTCTCCGCTCCACCCCCCACACTAGCATTTGAATGTTTTCTTCCTTTCGACCCGGTCCACCTCAATCCCACAACGTTTGCGCTCCCCCTCGAACGAGATGAAAGCCGCAACGTTTTGCTGTATGCCTGCCTATGAAGTAGATGACGCGCTGGGACATGCTGTTCTGCCCCTGTGATGCCGAGGTCTAAACATGCCATGCCATGCCCTCGCCGACCTTTGTCTGGCTGGCCTCGACATGGGGTCACGGTGAGGTCCCCATCGTTCATCCCGTCGCACATCTCGATTCCCGACAAAACATGGCGGTTCAGGTTCTTCAACCGTGACCAGCCACCTGCCAGGTCATGCCGTGGCTATGCTTCATACCGTACGGGTACTGCTACGCCGGCCATCAACGTCGCAACTCCAGTCGACCCATTGCCTCAGGACCGACATCAACACTAAAGTACCCCGGCACGCGAGTCCCCACTCCTTCGGAATGTCTGTATTCGTACTCCCAGGCTTTCACGCGAAGTCGGCAGGCCTGACACCGTCGCTGTGTCTCTATGATTAGCGGCATATGCACGACACACAGGCGTGCGCTCGCTGGTGGGATTCGCGCTTGAGATAGCCATCGCGCCGTCTGTTTCTGTCGCCCTGCATGACATGTGCAGGACAACAACGGTCGACATCGAACAAGCGAACCTCTCGGCGCCACAGACGTTTAATAGCTGCATTCGACTCAGCCGGGCAGCTCACCCCGCCAAAGACACGCTTTCAGAATCACAACAAATCCCTAACATTGCCATGGGAATCTGATTTAACACCCGTAAATCCAGCGTTAGGTTGTGTCCATCCTTCCACAACATGAAGAAAAGAGGGTGGCGGGTATGGACAGCGGATGGCACATCTCTCCCAGCCGAGACCTGGTGAGCCAGAGATTCTCCACTCGTGGAAAAGACCCCGTTTTTTTTCGGACATAAAGGTTACTAAGAGCCAGAGATTCTCCACTCTTCCGGGCCCATCACCTGTCTCGGTCTGCATTCCTCCGGCCACTGACAATGCGGCCAGGGACGGAGCGACCACCTTCGCTGACCGCGCTTCCCCAGCGTCGAATATTGAGGAGGAAGCGGGAAAGGTCGCAAATACCGCGCGCGGTGAAGGAACCCGCCGGATGGAAAATGTCTGTGATGGATTGATCCACTACCACCAGCCAGGCTTGTGGATTGGCCAGCCTCCGATATCGCACTTTTCCGCTTCTGGACTGGCTCGGGAGCAACCCGCCTTCAGCGAGGTGTGACTATGGGCGGACGGCAACGCCGGCGCGAACGGCCTCTGCTTCGGTCGCCGCCCGGCGTCTCGACGAAAGATGAACCAGCCTTTTCAGCCTCAGTCGCCTGAGCACAATTTGACACTGACATCCCGTCCCGTCCCGTCCCACTGGTAAGATAGGCCTCGTTGATTGGGCGAGGCTGCGGAATCCAAATGGCACTGATCGTCTCTGTGATCGGCGTAGACTGTAGTACAGAGAGCCGGATCGGTGAAGGCTGTTAGGTTTTGAGGCTCAAACTCACCTGACCAGCGACCCGAAAAGCCCAACGAGTAGTTCATGTTGGCTTGATCTTGTGCTACCGACGGTGCAGCGCCATACGCTGTCACAAGGTAGGTCTTCGGTGGCTCGAGGAAGTATTCCTCATTCCGAAACAGCATTGCATATTCCTTGTGACGGGAGCTAGCGAACTCCCGATGACACGAGTGATTTACAACCCCTTCCCATAAGGATGAGATGCAAAACAACCAGACTTGGGCTGCAGACAATAATGAAACTCGGTACCTGGTTTGGTGAAAAATTCGCAAGATGTCGTACCTATCATTTCCAATTTCCAGTGGCATTTCCATACACATTACGAACCTGATTGTGCTTCCATCAAGCACTAAAGCAACAGACAACATACCAAATGTCTTGAAAGCCAATGCGTATGCGACTTCTTCAAGGTTGTTCTATTCTCTTGTAATCGGAAGTCTGACGAGATTTCTCAAGCTTCCGAACGTCATGTGTAAGTGCTTGTTCCTCAGCTTCAACTGCTGTCCTCCGGCTCCATTATTCATCCTCTCTTCTTTGCTCATCCCTCCGAATATTTCAAGCTGGGTCGCTTCGCGATCTCCTCGGGAAATACCGTTTCTTTTGAGAGAGCTCAACGTTGCTTATAAAAAAAGTGTCCATGTGTTATCATCGGATAGACCTGATCTGATCCGCTCATGTTCAGAGGATTCACTAGATGTTAGCGTGGACAGACTATTGGGCGAATACAACACAATACATAGGCCCCCCAGCTTGGTGGCGCGTCGGCACACGGTCGATATTCACCGAGTGCTATTCAGACAACTCCTTCTCTTGGCAAACACGCATCTCAGTGGAGTTGTATGCATGTTTCCGTAACCTGTGTTACAATGCCCTCAACCTGGTCTTGTGGCCCTCAAGTTCGACAGTGGACTATTTACCATTTCTCGCAACTATGTAACCTCCAGGACCTCGAGCAGCCTACGGATGACTTATCACTTATACACAAAATGATTGACTGGCACATGTTGAAATTTTCGGCCTCGAGAAAGAGAGAGCCATCGTCCTACCTAACCTCCTCATCTGTGTCGATGATTCTTCCACCAGGGCTCAAACTCAGACTGAGGCAGTATCCTCCTAAGAAGATGAATACCCTCGTATTGGACGCCAACGACGGCTATTGGGGCGTAGGTGATTGACTTCATGGCCCATGATTGATCTCCGATTCTGTGCCTAACGCGATTTTCCGTGGATTTACTAGAGTCATATTTAAACTCCGCTGGCAACCTTTAGATGCAGGATATTTTACAGTATATATATCTCTTCTATCAGATACTACCTCTTTCATTTCGTCTAAGCTTAACAAATTAACTTAATTATCTAAGGGATAATATTTTTTAATAAAATCTAAAAAATCAAATAAAAAAAAAGTTACATCGGTAGCGAGCGTATCCTGGTATTGCCAGTTTGTCACGAAGTGCGAGTGGACCCGATATGACCGTAGACACATCTCCAAGGCCTTCCCTTCACAAGTTGGTTGATTCCCTTAACCTTCTGCGGTCGTGACCGAAAAGCAAACCCCGTCAGTAACGCCATGAACCCAGATGCGAGGGCAGCAAGGCTACTTGGAGAAGGTGAACATGACCGTCGCCGCGCCGGTTTCAAGTAATTGTTGCGTGGATTGGCGTTTTCCAACGGTCATTGCTATGTGGTTACTTCTCACCAGTATCCGGATCTCTTATGAGGCCCTCCGCCCGCCGAACAACGGTGAGCTCGTGTGTAACTGCTTCCCTAGTGACGTCGTGGTGAATTGGTACGAAAAGCATTCGCTGCTGAGATAGCACGACAGTTTTTTGCACTCAACCTGTTGGGATATTCGCCCAACGCTGGTAGTCACGTGACCCGCACGTGACCTCACGTGACCCTCTTTAACTCAATATTACTCCTTTCTCTAAGGCCTCCCTCTCTAAATAACTTTATTTTAATTAACTTTATTTTAATTAATATTATAGGCTATGCCTGGATAATATTAGCCCAGGCTTTGCCTGTGCTTATTTACCCGGTCCCTACTTAGTACTCCTCTAGTGGGCCCCTACTAAGCCCCTTATATATAGACTTTTTACTTATTATAGGAAACTCCCCTTTTTCCTCCTTAGTTCTAAATAAATAATATTTTATATACTCTTTAGGCTAAATAAGCCTAGGCCTAGCTCTTTATATATTTAGAACTTAGTTCTTATTTACTATATAAATAATAATAGAATTAAGTATTACTCCCTATTAGTAAATTACTTAATTAATAAACTAGGCTCTTAGAATAAATAAAAATTATTAAATAATATAATAAATAATATAATAGAGAGAATTAATACTTTCTATAAAATCTATAAGTATAGAAAAGTAAGTAGGTAATAAAGTAGTAAAGCTTCCACACATATATAATAATATATTAGGTAGAGTGTGGTGTATAAGGATTATTTTAATAGTTTATTATATAATATTTAAATAGAGGAATTTATGAGGATAAGAAAGATATATATTTATTAAAGTCTTACTTGCTTACTTGCTTACTTAACTAGAGGTGGGAATATTTCTAGCTTATTATACCTCTTCTTATTATACTTAGACCTCTACGGAGCTCCATATTGGTCCATTACGGACTACTGAAGTGGGTCCATGTGGGTCCGTGTGGGTCCAAGCGGATCCGGACCTCCGAAGTGGTCTGTGCGCTGCGTTAGCGTACACTTTGATGTATATTTCTATTATTAGATTATTATAGCTATATTTAGTAGTATTAGTATATAGTATTAAACTATATACTATTTAACTGCAAATTTTATAAGGAATTCAGATATTCAATCCATTTCTTTATATTGTATAAGATTATAAAAATATGGATAAATATAGATTATTTAAATTCTTTATATATAAATATAGTTAAAAGAATATATATTAACCTTATAGGTTATATTCTTATAAAATCCCTATAAGAGACTCTCTTATAAATAAATTACTTTAATAGTGATTAGAATATTTTATTAATTCTCTTTACTAGAGAATTATAAAATTAATAAATAAATTAATAAAAAAGAATACTACTATTTTAATAAGTTACCTAGTACCTCCCTAAGTACTTATATTTATTACTCTCCTTATAATAAAGAATACCCTAACTCTAATATTAATTATAATTCTTATTATATAAATAATTAAATACTTTATTTCTCCCCTAGTAGTTATTTATTATTAAAAGCCCTTACCCCTCCTATTAAAAATCTTAAATAAATAAAGGAAATATTAAATTTAAACTTAATAAATAAAAATTAAATTTAAAATTAATAAGTACTTTTATAATAATAATTTTAAATATTAATATTTAATTAATACTTATTTAAATATAGGTTCCTAATAAATAATTAAAACCTTTTATATAATAGGGAGTTTAAATAATATTTATAATTTAAATATATTTATAATATACTTAAATTAAATATATTTAAATTTAAATACCTAGCCCTAAATAATAACTTAATTATAAGGGCTTTAATAAAAGAATAATAAAAAGTTTATTATTTTTCTTCCCTACTTTAAGAAAATCTTAATAGAAATTAATAAATATAATTAATTAAATATAATTTAAATTTCCTTTTTAGAGACTACTTTAATACTTTATTTAAAAGAGCTCTTAATTATTATAGAATTCCCTATAAAGTATAATAAATAATTTATAAAAGTTTAGAATATTATATAGAAGTTTAAATATATAAAGGAATTTATAGAATTTACTATACTAGCTAGTTCTAATACTTTAGTAGTAGAGATAATAGGTTTACTATATATAAAGTAAAAGTGGATTAATTAGAAGGAAGTTATTTAAAGAGGGAGGCCTTAGAGGAAGGAGTAATATCTAATTAAGGAGGGTTACATATAGTCATATATGGATTATATAACTACCTATATAACTACTAAAGTATTTACTTTAAAGTCTTAGATCTATATAGAATCTAGTAATATAAGTAAATATCCTAATACTAATAGTTTTTGTCTTATACTAGGATTTACCTAATATACTTTTCTAAATATATAAATTAAATAATTTTATAATAATTATAAATATACTCTAATAATATAAAATATATTCTCTTTACTCTCTACTCCTTATTTATTTAAGTAATTTATTCTTTTATATAAATTATAATTCTATTTATATTAATAAGGTAGTAAAGAGCTCTATTTAATAAGGCCTTTATAAAAGTATTAGTAGAGTTATTTTTACTATTAACCTAGTAAACTTTAATAAGCTCTTATTACTTATATAATTAATAAAGAATTATAATATTAATTATTAATTATTTCTTTTTTATAATACTAAATTTAATAAAGTACTTATATAATAAGTATAAATTAATATATATTATAATAAGTATTATATTAGGGATTTATAATTTAGTAGTAATTTTCTAGAGGGTTAATATAATAGT
>JAXISO010000262.1:0-55998 GCA_036785465.1 Colletotrichum agaves
TTTAATACTCTAAGGAGGCTATTACTTAGTAAATTAATACCTAAATTATTTTTTAAATAGAGATTTATAAGAAGAAATAACTTATAGAATTATAACTATAATTATAATACTAGGAAGACTATAAGGATTATCCTACTAAATTCTTTAATAAAATATCCCTAAATATTATGAAATATCTCTATAATTATCTTTAGTAATATAGAGTATTTATATAAATAACCTAAAGAATTACCTAGTAATTAAGGAATATAGCTACTTAAGAGGAGTATTATTTCTAGACTTAAAATAAGGTTAATTAATAGTAAAAGAGGGGAAGTAAGTTTATTATACTCCTTAACAATTAAAACTTTATTAATAATATTATAGGAAATAATTATTAAAGGGTTTAACCTAAGATTAATTTAAACCCTTAATAAAAACTCTTAAGAGACTATAATAAGAAAGAGTAGAATTAAGAGTAATTAGGAAACTAGGAATATAAGTACTAAATACCTCTAGTACCTCTACTAGTACTACTACTATAAGTACTACTATTCTAATAAAGTACTCCTCTAGAGCCTTAAAATTAGTAACGTCCTCCTTTAGCTTAATGTCTTATAGACCTTATTAAGCTATATATTAATAAAGTAAAATATAATAGTAAGGGCACTAATGTTCTTAATATAAAACCTTGTATATTTTAGAATATTTACCTTAGAGTTAGAATTATAAAAGCCTAAATAAAACTTAGAATTCTAATAATATTAAAAAGTAGAGCTCTAAAGTATTATTATAATATAATTTACCTAATTAATATTAAGAGAGGCCTTATAAATAATACAATTATTTAGAGATTAAGAGCTAAATTTAAAATAAATAAATCTTAGTAAGTAAGTTTAATTAAATAGAATATAATATTAATAATTTATATTATAAGTAATAATCCTACTAAAATAAAGCTTAAAGTACTTAATATACTTATTAATACTCTTACTAAGCTCTAGTTAGCCCTTAGAGAGGCCTATTAAAATAATAAGGTTATTTAAAATTAACTCCTCTAAGGCTACTATAGTATTAAATAGTGTGAATTTATAGTATATAACTTAGTGAATACATTTAATAGTTTATACTATTAACTTTAATTAATTATTAATAATACTATTATCTTTAGTAATATAAAACCTATTAGTTAATATATAATAAATTAATATTGGATAAATTATAAGTATAATAGTAAAAGCTAATATTAATAATTTAATTACCTCTGCTGCTAAGACTTAAAATAAGCTCTATATTAGTAGAATAATAAAAGATATTATATATATAAAAAGGAGAACTACTACTTATTTAATTATTTATAATATAAGAGGGATAAGGCTTATATAAGGTTTAAGAGAAACCTAGGAATTTATAATATATTCTAATTAGTATATATATAGTTCCTTAATATATATAAAGGACTTCCTAAGGAGGAATAGAATAATAATACTAATAGGACTATAGTAGAGGAGGAGAATATTTAAGTCTACCTATAATTAATAGAGAATAAGGATACTTAGGCTTACCTATAATTCTAGTTTATTAATAATAAGACCTATTAACTAAATATTATTTTATATTTAGTTATATTATTTATATACTTTAATAAAATAATTAATCTATATCAAATTATAAACCTACTACTTAATTAAGTAGTATACTATGGATTTATATATTTTAACCCCTTTTAACTTATAAATTTATTCTCTAATTCTACTACTTTTACCTTAATAGGGAGATATTTAGAGGAGGTATTCCATAGTATTATCCTAAATATAGGAGTAACTAGATTTTTAATTATAGGCTATAAATAGTTCCTTATACTTAAGTAAATAATTTATCCTAATACTATTATTAATTACAAAGGGGCTAATGGAGTTATTATTAAGTTTAACCTAGGAAACTTAATTAAATTAATAAGTACTATAATAATTTATATACTATTTAGAAATATACTATTCTATATTATCCCTATAAATACTCTATTCTTACTTTACCTTATACATATGAATTATATAGGTATTTAGTTTAATAACTTATAAAACTATTTAATTTAAGAGAATCTTCAAGTTCCTATTATTTATAAATAGAGTTACCTATAACTTCTTTTTAATATTAATAAAACCCTTATTTAGAATAGTCTTATAAAAAGTAAATTATAATAATTATACTAATAATTCAACTATCTATTAATATATTATTTTTATAAAGTACTTTAGTAAGTAAGCTATTCTATTAAACTTAAGGCTCTAGAGTAATTTATAAAAGTATACTAATATTACTAATCTAATATAATTACTCTAAATTACTTTAAATTTATAATTTAGGATAATTATAATTCTAATTATATTATAATTATTAATATACTATATTTTAAAAGTAAACTAATACTCTATATTATTAATATTATAATTACTTTTAATATAGTAAAATTCTTATATAATTTCTTAATAATAGTAATATTAAATACTCTAAAGTAATACTAGATTCTAATATACCTTGGACCTCCTAATATTACTATTACTAATACTAGTATAAATTCTATATTTTCTAAATAGAGGTAAGAATTATAAGCTCTATTAATTAATATTTCTAAAGTCCCTATTAAAGCCTATAACTCTATAGGTAAAGTAGAGTAATATTATATTATACTTTATAGAGTCTATATAATTATTTAATAGAATTTACCTAATAAGTACTAAGATATTATACTCTAAATAGTAATTAAGGCTATTAATAATATAATTAAGTTAAATAGTTTAATTCTAATACTACTTATTTTTAGAGTATATTTAAGAATAAACTTTAACTTACCCTTATTACTAGAGCTCTAATACTAAATAATAGTATTTAATAAGATTATAAAAGAGCTAAAAGAAATAAGAGTATTATAATAAGTTATAAATACTTTATTTACCTAAAATAGCCTAAATATATCTCTAATTTTATAATTACCTCTAGAATTATTTATCTAGGTATATTAAGAGAAAATAGATTATATAAGACTATATAAATTACTTATTATTAATAGTAAAATATTATAACCCATAAAGCACAACCAGCAAGGAAGCCCCCACAAGGACACTAGGTAGCTAGGACAACACTTTATATATAGGACCACGGGAATATTCAGGACTCACCTAGTATGGAAAAACTATAGTATATATTATATAATAATAAGATAATACTAGCTAATAAGAATTAAAGGAAGTAATTAGTGGGGTATAAAAGGAAGTACTTAGTAATTAATTAGTCTTACTAACTAATCATAATTACCTTTAGTATATAATTAATTACTTAGAATTAATAATAAGAGAACTATCTTAGACTTATATATAATATAAGCTTAGGTTTACCCCAAAACCACACTTCCATAGCTTTTTAATAATTAATTTTATAATTATTCCTTAGAATACTTTTAGCCTCTTTTCATACTATAGAAACCTTAAAATAACTATAACTAATTACTAGAGTCACCTACCCTTTAAGATCTTACTTAGTAAGCCCCAGTACTATTTAGCCAGCATTAACCCTTAGCTTCTATTAGTAGAACCCTACTGTTAAATAGGCTGGCCGTAATATAAAACTTATACTCTTAGTCTCCTAAGAGGACTTTAAAACCTTTAGTTTACTATTATCCACCTATTCTATTTAAATACCTTACCAAAAAAAGGAGAATAATAGAGAGAGTAATACTACTCTAGATAAAACTCTAAATTTATCTCTTTTAGCTCTTTAATTTTACTAATAAGGCTAATTACTAAAAGCTTAGAAGAACTAAGAATAAAGTAATAAACTTATTATAAAAGGGAGATAAAAAGTAAAATTACCTACTTAATTAAATACTATAAATATTCTTATTTATATAGTAATAATTATAAAGGTACTTACCTATAAAATTAATAATACTATATCTTTCTTATTAATTAAAGAGAAATTAAATTATAATTTTACTATTTAACTTTATAAGGAGGGTAAAATCAATACTACTAAATTATTATTTATTACTTTATTAATTATTAAAATTAATTTACTTTAGTAGAGAAATATATTTAAGATTATTTCTCATAATAAGAATATTTATTAAAATATTTAAATCTTTAGAATATAAAAGATTATTAAGATTAAGGGTAAAGGAATTAATTACCCTTATAAGAAGTCTTACTTTATTATTTAAGAATATAATAATAATAATAAGGAATTAATTCCTATATAATTATTAATTATTTAGTATATGAACTAATAATTAATTCTTACTCTTACTTTTATATTATTTTCCTATAAATTTAGATTTTAATTTTAAAATATTATTTAAGCTTATATATAATTTAAAACTAAGCTTAATTATATAATTCTTATTAAACTCCCTTATAAGATTTAGTATAATTACCCCTATAATTAAATTATATGGATTATTTAACCTCTATATGGACTAGTAGAGACTAGAATTTATTAGTGGGCTATATATAATACTTATTATATTAAAAACCTTAGAATAAAGTAATTATTATTTAACCCCTACTTATTAATATTAAAAATAAAAGACCCTAAGGAATTTAGGATTATTAATATATAAATGGATAATATAATTGGACTCTTAATAGTAACCTTCTCTAATAAGGAGACCTAAGAGCTTAAAAAAGCTAACTTTAGTATAGAACTTTTAATATTTAATAAAGGTATTATAAAACTAAATAATAATAGTAGGATTATATTATACTAAAAGGGGTAAGGTAAAAGAATTAAATTTATTAATTATATTATAAACCTTATTGATTATAAGGAGTAATATATTTAGTAGAGAATAAAAAGAGCCTATATTATTTTAATTTATTAGCCTAAAGTAAACTTTAATTTATTATTAGTAATATAAAAATAACTCCCTATAATTAATAATATAAAAAGCCTTAATAAATAGTTTAAATAGTAAAAGAAAAACCTAAATTATAGGCTTATATTTATATTCCTTAACCTTATAAAAGTATAACTATTTATTTTTATTAATAGGTTATTTATAAATAATATTAATTTATCCTCCTAAATTAACTTTATTATTATCCTTATTAATAAGGAGATCTTGAATAATATATCTATAATATTAAGTAATATAATTCACTTTAGTTCTATAAAGTATAAATAAGTTACCTATAGTATTTTAGTATTAGAGATATATAGTATAGTAGCTAGTATAAACCTTACCTTTATAATAAATACTAGTATTAATAAGTCTATAAGTAATCTTTACTAACTTTAGATTCTAATTATTATATATATAGATTTATACTTATTATACTAATATATTATTAAACTAGGTATAATAAAAGAGAAATAATTCATAATTAATATTATAATACTTTACTAATTATATAAGAGAAGGGAGATTTATAAAGTTTAATAGATCAATAATAATAATAATTTTATTAATATACTTACTAAGTTAATACTTAATAGATTATTAGAATACCTTATAAATTATAATAGTGTAATAATTTATATAAAAGGATAGATTAAGAGAGGAGTAATAGTTTAATTAATATTTAATTTAGGAGTATTTATTTAATATAGGTTATATAGTAGTAGCCACTAAAAATAAAAGACTACTAGTATTATAATAATACTTGTAAACTAGCTACTGCGCGGAGTAAAGCCCGGAGCCTAGCTATCTAGCGGTATTATATAACTACTTTTGGCTATATATTTAGCTTAATACTATAATCCCTATTATATTTAGATCTCTTATTAAGTATCCCACATTTAAATATATTTATTTTATATATATAGAGATATATATAGAGTACTATTTAATAAAGTAATTACCTCAGGATACTAATAATAGTATTATTAATTTTATAAATAGGTACTCTTATAATCTTTATTATATAAGTAAGAATATTTATAGTATTTAATAAAATAAATAATCTTACTTTTTATTTTCCTTTTATAATAGGTTTATTATATTATTCTTAGTTCTTTTAAGTCTTTAGTAATTAGCCTTATTAATAAAGCTAAGGAGCTAGGGAAAATGGATCTAGAGTCTAATCTAGAGTAGTATTACTTTTATTATTCTTCTCTTCTAGTAAGGTATTTAAATAGAATAAGTAAATAATAGTGAATTAAAGGTTTTAGGGTCCTCTTAGGAGTTTAAAAGTATAAGTTTTACTATTATTAGTAAGTAATTTATATAGTCCTATTTATCCTATTTTCTCTTAATATACCTAAATAAGTAATCCTAGTAGTAACTATAAAACTAGAGATATATTTAGGCTATTTTATGTGGATAAGGTATTTATAACTTACTATAATGCCCTAAATTTTCTTAGCTCTTTTATTACTTTATTAAATATTACTATTTATTACTAAAACTTAAGTAATAAGAGTAAATTAAAGTTTATTCTAGAATATACCCTAAAAATAAATAGTATTAAAATAAGGCTATTTCGACTAGGTATATTATTAATTACCTTAATTACTATTTAGAGTATAATATTTTAGTACTTATTAGGTAAATCTTATTAAATAATTATATAAACCTTATAGAGTATAATATAATATTACTCTACTTTATTTATAAAGTTATAAACCTTAATAGGGACCTTAGAAATATTAATAAATAGAGCTTATAATCCCTGCTTCTATTTAGAAAATATAAAGTTTATATTAGTATTCATAATAATAATATTAAGAAGTCCAAGGTATATTAGAATCTAGTATTATTTTAGAGTACTTAATACTACTATTATTAAGAGATAGTATAGGAACCTTACTATATTAAAAGTAATTATAATATTAATAATATAGAGTATTAGTTAAGCTTTAAAATAGAGTATATTAATAACTATAATATAATTAAATTTATAATGTTTTTAAATTATAAATTTAAAGTAATTTAGAGTAATTATATTAAGTTAGTAATATCTATATACTTTTATAAGTTACTTTAAGGTCTTAAGTTTAATAGAATAACTTATTTACTAAAGTATTTGTGGAAGCACGGGATCGATCAATAGTGAAAACAGTGATGATGATGGGAAACTAAACTACTGGCCCAGTGGGCCGTGGAGGCTGAAGACTCCCAGAGCCGCCAGCTGGCAGACAATAGCTACTAGCTGGGAGGGCCTAGCTCTAATACCCCCTCTCAGACTCCACTAGCCATGAGGCTAAATAATAGGCTATAATAATAATATAAACCATAGCTATAAAATAGCTCAAATAAGGCCTTAAAATGGCTTAAATTAATAATATAAATAATTACTAAATATTCGTGGTTTTTGGGTATAACCTCTATATTTATAGTCTAATTATAGGCCCTGGATTAATCCTTCTCTAGTCCTATATATATAGAAATCCCCTTCTTAATTTAATTTCTCTATTATACTAAGTATTTATATAAAGTCTTAGTACTTTAGTAATAATAGTGACTTTATTAATCTATTAGCTAGTATATTAGAGCCTCTAATTAGTCTTAAGTTAATAATTTAGTAGGTATAGACCTCCTATATAATTTATTTATATTGGATGTTAATATAATATATTTATACTTTATTTAGAGAGTTTATTATATTATTATATTTATTAGTATTATTAGTTAATAAGATAGTAGGAGTATTAATAGACTTATTTAGTAATTATGTGAGGTAGTATTAAATTTATTTAAGTATAATTATAGTTAGAATTAGATTAATAAACTTTACTTCTATAGTACTGAGAGTAATAATGGACTACTTCTTTAACTTCTAGGTAATAGGGGCTCTAGTAAGGAATATAATATATTCTCTAGTTAAGACTTATAATAATTTATTATTAATAAAGGAGGTATTTATAGTAGTATAGAGTCTTAATTTATTAATTATATTGGCTATATTAACTTTAGTATTAATAACTAGGTAATTAAAGTCTCTAGTTTATTTAATATACTCCTACTTTTTATCTTGGGTATACTTATTTTTATTTTATTTAGTAGGGAGATTATTAAGTATAGAGAGTGGAGTTTTAATGGGGTTATAGTTAAAATAATTAAATTATTAAAGGAGGGCTTTAGTGTATTTGGCTTGGTTGAGGAAGATTTTGCTGGAGAATTTATTATAATTAATTTAAAATTTGAGGTAGGTTATTACTTCTCTGAGATTCTTAAGAGGGTAAACCTTCTAAAGTAATTATTACACTTTAGTGATAATTTCCTTATTTAGAGTAATAATAATATTATTATTAATATATATAAGGATATAGGCTTTAATTTTATAATTAATAAATAGGTAAACTTTATTATTAATAGGGGTAAAACTAAGATTTTCTATTTTAATTTTAATGAGTTAAAATTACTAAATTAGGGCTTTATAGAGGCTATAGAGAGCCTTATAAAGAAGCTAGACTTTGCTATTATTGGTGGAGTAACTAGTGGGTTATTTAATATAGACCTTGACTCTCTCTGGGATTAGTGTAGTTAGGAAGGTAGTATTGAAGTTATAAATTTTATATTGGAGGTTTAGTAAGGTAATAATAGTAAAAAAGAGGTGGGTTATAATTAATGAGGTTATAGTTATATAGACCTTCTGTGATGATTAATTACCCTACTTAAAGTTGCTGTAAATAATAAAGTGAGCCTTATATTTTATAATCTTATTGGATTTATTAGTTTTAATATTATAAATTTACTTGCCTGGGAGGATCTTAGTATTATGGGGTGGATTTATGACTTTATAGACTCCCTTATTAATGAATTATTATATTTTATGATTAAAGGCTGACTTTTACTCCTTCTACTAGGGAGAATTCTAGGCCTTTTTAAAGGACGTTAGGATAATTATTCTATTTAGGAGAGTTTTAAAGAGAGAGGTAGTATAAATATTACTTAAATAATATTAGTAAGGGATAATTATAGTAATATTAGTAGAGAGGAAGGCCTTTTTCTTATACTTATATACTTTATAGGCCTCTCTATAATAATTAGGGGGCTTTTAAGTTATAGTTTAATAAGAATATTTACTAGTAGAGGGCTAAATTAGAGGTTGTTTTATTACCTCTTATATATTAGTTATAGTTGAATTAGGGTTAATATAATTACTCTCTATATTCTTAATAAAGTCTATAAAAATATTACTAATTAGTGGATTAATAGTATTAATTAAGGTTATAATAATTTTATTTAGAGGAGGAGTTATAAGATTAATTAATTACTTAGTTTTATTAGCCTTATAAGGTTATTATTATTCCTTAGTATAAGTATATAAAGTTTAAAATAATTAATATTATATAATAAGAGTAGACTTAATAAAGACTATATTATGATTAGTATTCTCCTTAATAAGGTTAGAATAGGGGGGGAGAATTATTTAGTAAGCTCCTTTATAAAATTAAATATTGTAGTAGTGAATAATCTCTCTTCTATTAGGGAGATAAACTTTATATATATAATTATAAAGAGATTTATATTTAATAAGGTAACCCTTCTTTGCACGAGGCTCTATTTTAGTGGATCTCATGGGGTAATAAGGACCTTTCTTGTGGATATAGGTAGTATATTTAAATATTTAGAGATACTTAATATAAGGGATCTCTTAATTAATAGTGAGGTTAAGTTCTTGGGTAAGAATTTTATATAGGCTAATGTAGCTCTTTAAAGCTGTTAGTAGAAAATTAAGGATTTAAATAGTTGAATTTATATTATAATTCTAAAGCTCCTTTAGAAGGGATATATTAATTAGCTATATTCTAGTACCTTTAATAATAGTGTGGCTAGTTCTTTTAATGGGGCTATTTATGGATAGGGTGTGAGTAATTATTATTTAGTAATAATTACCCTTAAAGTAAGAATTATTAAGGGCTTTAATAAGTTCTAGAGTATTATTAAATACTTAAATCTTCACATAAAGGCTAGTAAGGTTAAAGAATTTAGTATTTTACTTCTTTAGTACTATAAGGACTATAGTATATTTATAATTATGAAGAAAGATAACCTAATAATATTTACTATACTTATTTATAAGGTAAAGGATATAGTAGTAGTTATAGAGGGAGACTAGAAGAACTCTAATAAGATTGAGGTAGATTTTATTATTAATATTAATAAGAGGGAGAGGAGGATTATGACTAATAATCTTAGTTAATTTACTTAAATAGTATAATTTATAGAAGAAATTATTAATCTCTACCTTAGTAAAGTAAATACCTACTTATTTATAGGACTTAATTACTCTTAAGGGATAAGTATAGATAAATTAGTAATATATTAACTTAAGTAAAGGTTATTAATTTAACTAAAATAAGGAGAGAGTTATAGTAATTTCTTAAGGGAGATTATTACTCTTAGTAGTATTAATAATATAAATATTAAAGACCTAATTAACTTATATTAATTAATTATAAGAGGTTATATTAATAAGGCTTACTATCTTTTAATTATATTTAATACTAGAGAATTAAAGAGATTCTAGGCTAAGGAGGTTAGTAGGGGTATAAGAGTTAAACTTAATATCCTAAATAATTTAATTATTAATAATACTAGGGTTAGAGGGGTCCTAAGTTTAGAAGAAAATAGTACTAACTCTAAGTAATTTAACTACTTTATTAGAGGCTAAGGTAGAGGGGATTAAATTATTCTTCTCTATATAATTAATAAAGTAATAAAGATTATTAAAGGTGGTAGTAGTATAGTTTAAATTAAGAATAATATTATTTCTTATAATAAGGTTATTATTAGTTATAGTGAGGATTATTTGATTTATTAATAATATAGTGTTTTATATAGTTATAAGTGTATTACTTTGGATAATAGTAGGGGAAGTTCTAACTCTAATTAAATAATTATAAGATTAATTCTATTTATATTTATTATTATAAATATATGTGTTAGCCTTTTTAATAAGAGTATTATAGTTTTTATGATAATTGGGAATAAGATTAGGATAAGCCTAGTAGTACTTAGTAGTATTATATAGACCTTTATAGTAGTTATATTTCTTCCTCTTTTTATTACCTGATTTAGTTAATGATAATAATGATAATAATAGCTAGCTCTTAGAGGAGTTATTACTATAGATAGATATAAAGGATTACTTTTAATTCTTATTCTAAGTAAGAGTATAAATAGTATTTATAATATTATTCTAAGTAGGTTTTTTAGAGCCCTTTAATATATAGTACTTATAGGTATTAGGAAGATAATTCTTAAAAAAGTTAAGTAATAAGACTATATAATAATTATTGGGAAGGTTATTAAATAAGGTTTTAATTTACTTACAGAGGTAATAGTATTAGTTTAGAGCCTTGTGGAGGGTTTTATAATTATTAGTAGATATTTTACTAAACTTACTAATAATAATAATTAAGGTATTTTATAAAACTTATAGAATATATTTTTTAAGTACTTATTATAAAATATAGGGATTATTATTATTTTTTTAATTAGTATTAATTAATTAAAGTAAAATAGTATTATAAGTAGTAATAATATATAAGTAGGTTATATTATAGCTAAGCTCTTACTCCTTAATTACTTCTATATTAATAGGTCTTAGGATATTTAAATTAATATATTTCTTGAGTTTCTGTCCTCTTAAATTTACTATTATTAATATATACTATTCCTACTAGTTGGATTCACCCTTGAGGTGAGGGATTTGGCTAGTTACTGATTTGAGTTTGGGAGCTATAATAAGAATGGGTATGGGTATAATGGGGATAGAGATAAAGGAGAGAAGGTAGAGGTAAAATAAATTATTAAATATTAGTTAGTATTAATTAATTGTGGGTAAAAAATTAGTAGTTAAGTGAAACTTATGAAGTTAATGTGAAGTAAAAAGTTATATTAAAAATGTGCTCTTGTGAAGAGTAAATAATAGCTTTGACCTACGAAAAGATTATGATTTGGCTACTTTAATTATATTAAAAATAATAGAAAAAGGAAGGGTAGAATAACCTTAATTTAGGTATAAGATAACCTTAAAAAAGGTTAGGCTTATAACTTATGGAAGTATAGGATTAATTAATAGTGAAAATAGTGATAATAATGGGAAACTAAACTACTAGCCTAGTGGGCTGTGGAGGCTGAAGACTCCTAGAGCCGCTAGCTGGTAGATAATAGCTACTAGCTGGGAGGGCCTGGCTCCAATAGTATTTTATAGAATTAATATATAAATAAATAATTAAAATATTAATATAACTACTATAATTTATTTTCTATGAGATTATTCTATATAAGGGTTTTCTTAATATTAAGAAAAAGCTATAAATAACCCTATTTATAAATAATAGGAACTTTAGGATTCTCTTGGGTTAAGTAATTTTATAAGTTATTAAATTAAATACCTATATAATTTATATTTATAAGGTAAAGTAGGAATAAAGTATTTATAGGGATAATATAAAATAATATATTTCAAATAGTATATAAACTACTATTATACTTATAGACTTAATAAAGCTTCCTAGGCTAAACTTAATAATAACTCTATTAGCCCCTCTTTAATTAATAATAGTATTAGGTTGGATTATTTACTTAAGTACAATGAATTACTTATAGCCTATAGTTAAAAATCTAGCTACTCCTATATTTAGAATAATACTATAGAATATCTCTTTTAAATATTTCCTTATTAAAGTAAAAGTAATAGAATTAGAGGAGATATTTATAAGTTAAAAGAAGTCTAAATAAGTAAATCCATAGTATGCTATTTAATTAAGTAATAGGTTTATAACTTAATATAAATTAATTATTATATTAAAATATATAAATAAAGTAATAAAGTATATAATAACGTCTAGCTAAGGGGTCTTATTATTAATAGACTATAATTATAAATAAACTTAAGTATTCTTATTCTCTATTAATTATAGGTAAACTTAAATATTCTACTCTTTTATTATAGTTTTATTAGTATTATTATTCTATTTCTCTTTAGGAGATTCTTTATATATATTAAGGAATTATATATATATTAATTATAATATATTATAAATTCCTAAGTTTCTCTTAAACCTTATAAAGACCTTATTTCTCTTATATTATAAGTAATTAAATAAGTAATAATTCTCCTTTTTATATATATAATATCTTTTATTATTCTATTATTATAGAGCTTATTTTAAATATTGATAGTATAATTAATTAGATTATTAGTATTAGCTCTTATTATTATACTTATAATTTATTTAGTATCAATTTATTATATATTAGCTAGTAGGCTTTATATTATTAAAAGTAATAGTATTATTTATGATTAATTATGATTAATAGTATATATTATTAAAGGTATTTACTAGGTTATATATTATAAATCTATACTCTTTAATACTATAGTAGCCCTAGAGGAGTTAATTTTAAATAATTCTATTATTCTAATAGGTCTCTTTAAAAACTAACTAGAACCTCTGAAGAGTATTAATAAGTATATTAAGTACTTTAAGTTTTATTTTAGTAGGATTATTACTATATTATAATAATATAAGATATATATATAGAATATAAAAAAGTAAAAAGGCTTATATATTAATAAAAGGGAGTAACTACTCTAAATAAGTTATATATACCTAAGTAGAGGGCCCTAGAGAGCCATAAAGAGCCACAGAGAGCCACAGTGAGCTATAGAGAGCCACACTAAGGCTATATAGGTACTAGTATATAGAGCCTCTATAGGGTACTTATTATAATATACCCCCCTAAATATATATACTATAAAGTATATTTATAAAACTATTTTAAGTTCTCCCTATATATATAAAAGAGAAGGAAAAAGAGTATAATAATATTACTTTTAAATAATATAAATAAAGTACCCTAAAAGGTCCCGTTTTAGTTACTTTAGAGGCTACCTAACTAAGTAGAATAGTACCTCTAAAGTATATAAATAACCCTATTAATAATAATAACTTTTCTAGGGGTCTAGTATTACTTATAATATTATTTATAGTAAACTAGAACTTTTATATAATTACTCTAATATATTTTAGCCTATATAGTATAGTATACTAATAGGGAAGATAACTTATTTATATAAAGTAGGGTAAAGAGTATATATATAGAGAGGCAGCTTCCCTATTTATAAAGAGCTAGGACCTAAGTCCTACTCTTTAAAACCCCTACTAAAAGAGTAGGCTAGTAAGTAACTAGTTACTTTAATTATTTATTAACTTAGTAAACTAGTTTAAAGTTTAACTAATAACCCTATAAAGAGTAATATTTAGCTCTAAATTAAAGAGGCTAAATACTAAGTAAAGGCTAAATACTTATAAGGGCTTAAACTAAGTAAGTACTACTTTTTAGGGCTCTACTCTCTTCTACTCCCCTAGAGTATATATATAGTATATTATCTAAAATAGCCAAAATAGCCACTACTAGGGCCTAGTCTTCGCCCTCATAAAGCAGTAGTAAAAAAAGTAGTAGCAGGCGCGCGCGGATTGCGCGCGAAAGCAATAGAGGAGGGGCGCGCGCGCAAAGGTGGTTGTTGGAGGTGCGCGCGCGCAGGTTATAATAGTGGGAGGCGTGGAGGGCAGCGGCAGTCACTTTAAACTACTAAGTAGTTAAGAGGAGGTGGGAGGTAGCTATACTATACTAATGAGTATATAGAGTGGTATAGCTACCTCTAAATATACTTATAAAGTATAGAGGTACTATAATTATTAGTAGCTAAATAGAGGTATTTAGAGAGTACTAGGCTTATAATTATTATAATAATATAAAATGTATATATAGAATATAAGGAAGTAAAAAGGCTTATATATTAGTAAAAGAGAGTAGCTACTCTAAATAAGTTATATATACCTAGGTAGAGGGCCCTAGAGGGCTATAGAGGGCTATAGTGGGCTATAGAGGGCTATAGAGAGCTATAGAGAGCTATAGAGAGCCATACTAAGCCTATATAAGTACTAGTATATAGGGCCTCTATAAAGTACCTATTATAATATACTAATAATATAAGTTATTAATATTATATTTTACTTAATTAGGCTTCCTTACTAAGATTTATTAAGTTTAAGTTTAACTCTTAACTTTTAAATAACTTTATTATTTATAAGGCCTCTTTTAGTATTAATTAGGTAAATTATTTTATAATAATACTTTAAAGCTCTACCTTTTAATATTATTAGAATTCTAAGTTTTACTTAGACTTTTATAATACTAACTCTTAAGTAAATATTCTAAAATATATAGAGTTTTATATTAAGAATATTAGTACCTTTATTATTTTACTTATTTTATTAGTATATAATTTAATAAAATTTATAAGGCTTTAAGTTAAAGGGGGGCTTTATTAATTTTAAGGCTCTAGAGGAGTACTTTACTAGAATAATAGTACTAGTAATAATAGTATTAATAAAAATACTAGAGATATTTAATACTTATAATTCCAGTTTCTTAATTATTTATAATTCTACTTTTCCTTATTAGAATTACTGAAGGGTTTTTATTAAGAGCCTAAATTAATTTTAAGTTAAACCCTTTAATAATTATTTCCTATAATATTATTAATAAATTATTAATTCTTAAGAAGCTTAATAAACTCACCTCCTCTTTTTTATTACTAATTAATTTTATTCTAGGTTTAAAAGTAATACTTCTCTTAAGTAATTATATTCTTAAGTTACTAAGTTATTTTTTAAGACTAAATTTATATAAATACTTTATATTATTAAAAATAATTATAGAGATATTTTATAATATTAAGGGATACCTTATTAAAGAACCTACTAGGATAATTCTTAAAATCTTCCTAGTATTATAATTAGAGCTATAATTCTATAAGTTATTTCTTTTTATAAATTACTATTTAAGAAATAATCCTAGTATTAATCTCTAGGGTTATAGTCTCCTTAGTATATTAGAGTATATAACCCTATATAGTAGGATTAAGAATATTTTATTTTTAAGAGTATTAAGAATTAAGAATAACTCTTTATTAGATTCATTAGAATTCTAGAGAATTTAGAGAGTTTAGAGAGTTTAAGTAGAATAATCCTAATCTTAAAGCTTCCTTACTAGTTATTATTATTAATTTATAAAGTATAAGTAGGTAATTATATAATAACTTTCTTTCTCTTAGTTAAGTAACTTATTTTAGAGGTAATAAGAGTTAATTATAGGAGCCTTAGGCTTTTTAGAAATAAGTTAATAATTAATTTGTTAAATTATAATATATAGAGTAATTATAAAGTTTATTTAGGTTTTAAATAATTAATTTATCTCTATTTAGTTTTATTATTCCTAATTTGTTTACTATGAATAAGGAGAATTTAATAAAGAATAAAAGTAAATATCTTAAATTAATATATAGATTTTAGTAATTATAATATTCCTAGCTTATATTAATAGAAATAGAGAATTAAGAGATTAATTATATTATATTATTAGTAGTTGGATTAATTATAAGGAATTTCTCTCTTTAACACTAGAAATAATTCCATTATAAGTACTAGAGAGTATTAAATTTATAATTTTATAAGAATAAATATTCCTCTCTATAATATATTTAATTTCTCTTATTAAGCCTATAATACCTTCCTAGGTAATATTAGTATTACTCTTAAGTCTTTTAGTAATTATAATAATTAATAAAAATTAGGTTTATAATAAGGGATTAGTAAGGTTCTTTTATTATATTTTCACTATTACTCTTCTTTATTTCTCCTTAAGTATTATTATAATTAATAAGGGATTTAAATAAGTTAATATTAAGTAGTTTTATTATATAATAAATATAGGGGAACTTAATATTAAGCTATTTAAGTAGCCTTTTAATAGTAGTAACTCTAGGTAGTATAATAAATTAGGTATATAAACTAAAATTAATAGAATTAAGGGACCTAAATCTATTATCCCTTCCTATTTAAGTTTACTAATTTATAGTATTTAGAGTAGTATTATTTTAACTACTAATTAGTATTAATATTCTAAGGTAATTACTTTATTGAATAGTACCTTATATATATCTCTATATATATAAAATAAAGTTATTTAATTATAGAATACTTAAAGAGAGATTAAATTATAATAGGGATTCATAGTATTAAATTAAATATATAATTAAAAGTAGTTATATAATTCTGATGAATAGCTAGGCTTTAGGCTTTACTCTGCGCAATAGCTAGTTTATAGGTATTATTATAATAATATATAAATAAAGGAACTTCAAATTGATAATAAAATATAAATATAAGTATACCTAATTTATAATTTATAATTAAGGTATTAAATTTAGGTTATTTACCCTAAATATTTTAATTTAAAATAAGGGAGTAAAATAAATAATAGTAGTAATACAAAAGTAAATTAAAATAATAGTTATTAGTATAAAGCTTCTATTAATTCTATAGCTTAAAATTATAAAGACTATAATAAATATATATAATTATATACTCTCTATTACTAAAACTAAAAAATACTTTATAAACTCTTTAATTAATACTTCTAAAATAAAAGTAATAAACTCCTAGTAAAACCTAATTCATTATACTTATAAATATATAACTATAGAATATATATAATAATAAAAGAGACTTAAATATATTTAAAATACTTCTAGTAATTTATATTAATAGTATTTATTAATTCTTTTATAAAGTATATATTAAGTAATTTATATTATATTTAGAATTTACTTAAAAATAAAGTTATTATTATAAAGAATATAGTATTTAATATAAAAAGGTTCTATAGTAATAATTTATAATAAACTATAAAGGAACCTTATTATATAATCCTTAAAGTAATTAAGGAATATATTACTTAAATAATAAAATAATTATATAATACTTTTATATAATAAGATACTAATAAAGAAATAAATAAAATTATAAATTATATTAATACTAAGTTTTCTAAAAAGACTAAGTAGGTTAAAGACTTAACCTATAGAGCTAAGAAGTATATAAAAGTATATTTTAAGCTACTCCTAACTCCTCTAGACTCTCTAGAGCTTATAATATTCTTTATAAGACTAAGTAAAGACTTTAAAATAAATATTAATACAAAGGAGAAATTTAGGACTTATTTAAGAGGTTTATACTTAAGAGAGTAATCTCTAGAATATCTTTTAAAATAGCCTTCCTAGTAAAAGGCTACCTATATAAAAACTCTTAAGCACTTCTTTATAGGCTAAATAACTTATGATATTTATATATAATACTTAGTATATTTTATATAATTAATAAGAATAAAATAAAGGTTAATAAGGGCTTAGTATATAATAATAAGTTCTCTAGAAGCTCCTAGTTATTAAAGACTCTAGGAAAGAGCTTTTAGTATTATAATAAGCCCTTTAAAGATTCCCCCCTCTTTAGAGCTTATAATATTATAACCTCTTACTTTTTAAATACTTACTAAAGAAATCTATTTATTTTATTAATATTATAATAATAATAATTAAATTAAGAAGAGTATTTTAAACTTAAGAAATAGGAATTAAATACTTTAAATAAACCTTATTCTCTAATAAAAGGCTTTTAAAAAACTAAGAAAAGCTGCCTTAGAGAGTATAAATTATCCTAATTATAATAGAAAATTAAAAAGAGTACTTTAAAAGAATACTAAGTACTTAGTTATTACTAAGTATATATTTATAAATTTAATAAAAATAAGAGACTAATAAAATTAATAGCCTACTTAATTATATATAGTAATTAGTAAATATAAAATATTAATAATATATATATAATAACCCTTATAAAAACCTTATTTTATACTCTTATAATTATTATAGTTTAATTTAATTCTAAGTTCCTCTAATATAATATAATAAATATATTTATATATACTCTAATTAATAAGGAGGTTTATATATAAATACTTCCTAGGTATAAAGAAACCTAGGAGTATACTAAGACTTTAAAAGGCTCTCTATAGCCTTAATGTTGTGATGGGTGCCCTGTAGAGGCCCTATGCGCTGGTGCCCATATGGGCCCGGCGCGGCCCTCTGCGGCTCCCTGCGGCTCTCCGCGGCCCTCCGCGGCCCTCTGGGGCCCTCTACCCGGGTATATATAACCTATCTAGAGCAGCCACTCCCTTTTACCAATATACAAGCCTTTTCGCTTCCTCACATCCCACGCGCACGTCTCGCATCGTCACGACACTTAAGAAATTACTATTACTTTAATAATATTATTTAAAAAAGAGACTTAAAAAGCTAAACTTCTCTTAAATTCCTAGAGAAGACTACTACTAATAAAAGGAATAAATAATATTCTTCTTTTATATTAATAATTCTATTCTAGTATTTCTAATATTATATAAGGCTTTTATAAAGGAAGTAATTATTAAATTTTAAGAGAAATACTATTTTAAAAATAAAAAGTCTTTTTAGTAATTTTTAGGAACTAAAGTTCTATATTATAGAGTACTTTAATAATTTTAATTATTATAAACTATATACTATAAGAAAGTTAAAAAGCTTCTCCCTAAGAATTATAAACCTTATATAAGAAATATAACTCCTATAGAATAAATTAAACTTCTCCTATATAAAATTAAAGCCTTTATTACAGTGTAGCTACTTAAGTATAGTTATATTTAGAGCTCTTATTCTAAATATTCTATTCCTTTTATACATATAGTATAATGGGGGTGAATATAAAGGGTAGCTATACTCTTAAGTCCCATAGGGGCCTTTATATACTATTACACTATATTTAGAATAATAACCCAAGAGTTATATATTTAAATCCCATATAGTATAACTTAATATAGGCTTATAGGGCCACTATAGCGCGTAAACCTATACAGGGCCCTAGGGGTATAGGACTTAGGTACTATATACTAGTACCTAGTATCCCTACTAGAGTAGAGTATAAATTATGTGAATATAACTAGCTAGTGAATAGGGGGGTAATATTATAGTGTGGCTACTTAAGTATAACTATATTTAGAACCTACTATTCTAAATATTCTATTCCTTTTATATATGTAATATAATAGAGGTATATATAAAGAGTAGTTATACTCTTGAGCTCTATAGTGGCCTTTATATACTATTATATTTTAATAAGTAAGATAAACTTCTTTTAATATAAAGTGGGGATAATTCTATATATAGTAGTAATAATAAGGCTAAATATTACTTTTATAAGAGATTAACTTACTTATTTAAATTAAAACCTAGGCTTAAAATACTAAAAGGCTATTAATTAAATTATTTAATATTTAAATATTATTTACTATTTTTACTTTAAATATAATATAAAACTAGGGACCTTAAGTAATATACCATAAGTAATTTTGAATATAAGTTTTAGAAATAATATAATTAATTATAAGAGTTTTTAGATTTCTATAATAAAACTCTTTAGTAGAATTATAATTTAAAAAGTAAATAAGTAATTAATAATAATTATATTAATAATTAAAGTTAAATTCCTTATACTTTTATATATTATAAAGGAGGTATTATTTATAAGTTAAGTTATTATAGTACTCTAAGTTAAACTTTTATTAATACTAGAATCTTATATAGTCTTTTTATTAACTTAGAGTAAGACTTTATATATTTATATTTAATATAATAACTATTATAGGCTATACTTAAATAATATTAGCCTGGGCTTTACCTATACTTACTTACCTAGTCCCTACGTAGTACTTCTCTAGTAGGCCCCTATTAGGCCCCTTATATATAGACTTTTTATTTATTATAGGAAACTTCTCTTTTTCCTCCTTAGTTCTAAATAAATAATATTTTATATACTCTTTAAGTTAAATAAGCCTAGGCCTAGCTCTTTATGTATTTAGAATTTAATTCTTATTCACTATATAAATAATATTAAGATTAAATATAACTCCCTATTAGTAAATTATTTAATTACTAAGCTAGGCTCTTAGAATAAATAAGAGTTACTAAATAATATAATAAATAATATAATAAAGGGACTTTATACTCTCTATAAGATCCCTATAAGAGGCTCTCTTATAATTAAATTACTTTAGTAGTAATTAAAATACTTTATTATTTCTCTCTACTAGAGAATTATAAAACTAATAAGTAAGCTAATAAGAAGGGATACTATTATTTTAGTAAACTACCTAGTACCTCCCTAGGTGCCTATTTCTATTACTCTCCCTATAATAGAGAATACTCTAGCCCTAATATTAATTATAATTCCTATTAATAAGTAGTTAAATATATTACTCCCCCCCCTAGTAATTATTTATTATTAAAAGTCCTTATTTTTCCTATTAAAGTTCTTAAGTAAATAAAGGGAGTATTAAACTTAAACTTAGTAAATAGAAACTAAATTTAAGATTAATAAGTACTTTTATAATAATAATTTTAAATATTAGTACTTAATTAATACTTATTTAAATATTAATTCCTAATCAATAATTAAAATCTTTTATATAATAGGGAGTTTATATTATGGGCCTAAGCCTTAGGGCTTATGCGTAATAGCTAGAGTGGGCCCTACTAGGGAACCCTATAAGGACATAATAGAGTTTACACACTCTATGTAAACTCTTCCCTTCCCTCCCTAAGTTTAATATAATACTATTTCGGCACTATAGAGTTACTATTTAATAACTAGCCTATAATATTACTAAACTTTCTATTTAGAATCACTCTAATAGAATAATAATAGAATAAATAAATAAAGTAGTAAATATAATAGAAGTAAATACTAATATATTAACTCCTTAAATAGAGACTATAATAGACTAATTATAATAGAATACCTAGTAAAATATATAGTAGAATATATAATAGTATATATCCTAGAACTAGCTTAATTTCCTAGTAAAGGAGAACTATATTCTCTATGAGGCCTTAACTTAGCTTATATAGTACTAAGAGACTATATTCTAAATAATATAGTCTAGTTAAGCTAAGTAAAAGCCCCTCCTAGTAGATAGCCCTTTTAATAATAATACTCTCTACTACCTATTTTAGAAAATAATAATATAATATAAGCTTATAATTAATTATAACTTTATTAGTAGTACTTAGGACCTCTAGTAGTTCTTTTAAATTAACCTATTACTTAAGGTCCAGGCCTATATAAGTGACTTTTATATAACTTAAGGCCCATAGTATAACTAGAATATAGAGGCCTTTTTCTAGTACTTTACTAAGTACTATAAGAACCCTTATTATAGTATATAGGCCTTAGAGAAAATTTAATACTTATACTAGGGGCCTAAATAGCCTTTTATAGAATTTTTTATAGAGTTTAAATTAGCCCTAAGTTAGATAGGTAGGTATATATAATTAGGTAATATTTAGCTAAACTATTTATAACCCGCTCTATCCTAGTAAGTTTACTTTATTATAGTTAATTATAATATTAGTTATACTAATTATAGGGCTACTATATAATACTATAAGGAGATTATAATAAACTTAGAGATTCTAAATATAAAATTATAATAATACTATTAAACTAAGACTTATATAAAAGGGGGGATTAATATAAATAGGAATATACTAATAACTAGAGTAAAGGTAGTCTCTATTATAATAAGCCTATTATAGTACTATTAAACTACTACTACTTCCTATTATAGGGGTATAATAGTAACTAGTACTACTCCCATACTATTAGTAGGGACTACAAAGGGCACACACAGAGCCTACTAAGTTGACGCGTTGGTCTAATAGGCTTGGATATAAGTGGGCACTTATATTTACTATAGTATTAAGGGTTACTTTATTATAGACTATAACTTATAGCCTACCTAACCCCTTATAGTTATAATAATAAGTATTTAGGCTTTATAGGTGAATAAGGGGGTTATTAATAATAAGGGAAAAGAGTAGTCCCCCTAATAAGACTCCCTAGGGGGGGGAATAGTATAATTACTAATAATACTAATATAATAAAGAATAAGACTAAAGAAATATAAAATTAAATAAATAAATTACTTTTTCTTATTTTTATACTAATAAATAATAAATTCTTTATTAATATTTAAATTAATAGTAATTATAACTATTATAGAGTAATAGGTAAGGGTTTTATAAGGGAGTATAATCTTAAATTAATTAAACTAATAAGGCCCTATTACTTAGGTATAGTTCTAGGCTTAGACTTAGGGAGTACTATTTACTATATAACTAAGACTATAATTAACTTTAATAGTTAAGTATCCTAAGTATTATTTTATATTATACTAAGTATAGCCCACCTAATTATTCTTAGGAAACTTTAAATATAATATAGGGAGGTTATTCTAAACTTAGTATAGAATAAAATATATATTAGTATAAGAGAGGGCTTTTAAATACCTATAATTAGTAGGAGATAAAAGGGAATATATATTAAGAGGTTAACTAATTCTATTAAACTACTCTCCCTTATATTAATAATTTATTAAGGGGAGTAATATAAGTAATTAATTATAAGTATAATATAAATTAATACTATACTAGTAACTATAATCCTAGGCTATTAGGGGCCTCCTCCTATTACTTTATTAACTATATATTATTACTTTAGGGATTTATTTAATAAGGAGAAGGCCTCTAGTTTCCCACTATATTAGGGAATACTAGACTACTATATATAACTTAGGAAGAACCTAAATAGATTAGAGCTAAACCTTCTATGGGGCTTATTATATAATATACCCCGGGAATATTTCTTAGAAGTATAGTAATAAGTAATAGATTTTATAAATAAGGGCTAGGTTTATATAAACTTCTCTATAGTGGGAGCCCTAGTCTTATTAATTAAGAAACTAGGTAGAAAATAGTAGTTTTATATAAACTATTATACTCTTAATATTATTAGTACTTATAATTATTACCCCTTATTATTAATTAAAGAAATACTCTATTTATTATTTAAAATTACTTAATTTACTAAAATAAATATATATTTTACCTTCTATAGGATCTATATTACTAAGGGGGATAAGTATAAAACAGTATTCTAAATATAATTCAGCTCCTTTAAGTAACTTATTATACCCTTTAGGCTAATAAGTATACCTATAATATTCTAATACTATATTAATAAAGTATTAAGGGGGATTTTAAATAACTTTATTATAGTATGTTTAAATAATCTCTTAATTTATAATTATAATATATTAAAGAATTATAAAGTTAAGGTTTTAGAGGTACTTAGAAAATTATAGGAAGCTAGGCTTTACCTAGACTTAAATAAGTATAAGTTTTTAATAAAGAAAATAAAGTACCTAGGATTTATTATTAAAGTAGAGAAGGGGGTATATTATAATCCTAAGAAAGTATAGGTAATTTATAAGTAGGAGACCCTAAGGAATACTTATAGAGTATAGAGCTTTATAGACTTTATAAACTTCTATTATAACCTAATAAATTAGTTTTCTAAATTAATAGAGCCTTTATTATACCTTATAAAGAAGAGTATACTATTTAAGTGGAATTAGGCCTATAAGAACTCCTTTAATAAACTTAAAACTATATTTATCTTAAAGTTAGTCCTAGTCTAGTAGGACCTAAATTTGCCTATAGTAGTAGAAGTAGACTACTTAAGTATAGTACTAGGAGAATACTTATTTTAAGTAAATATAGAGAGTATTCTCCACTTTATAACTTACTATTTAGCCTAATTTACTCCTATATAATAGAATTATATTATTTATAATAAGGAGTTATTAGTAATTATCTCTTATTTAAAGGCTTAATTAGTAGAACTTAGAAGTATAGTAGAGCCTTTTATTATTCTTATAGACTATAAGGCTTTAGAATATTTTATAAGCCTAAGACTAATATTTAAGTAATAAGTTAAATAAGTAGAGACTCTCTCTAAGTTTAACTTTAACCTAAAGTATTATTTAAGATACTTAGCTAGTTACCTAAATACCTTATTTAGGAGAGATTAAAATAATATTATGGAAGTATAACCCCTAATATAGGTTCTTAGGCTAGTTAGTATTATAAGAGGGATTATATTTAAACTTTTTTAAGTAATTATAGTTCTAGTAATAGAGGTAGAGGAATAGGACCCTAAGGGGGCTAGGGTAGTAGAGACCTAGCCCTATTATACTATTATTACTTTACTAGGTGAGTATACCTTATTCTGGGGTATAATCTTATTAATACTTTGGGACTAGGGTATAACTAATACTCTAGTATATATAGCCTATCTTATAATAATAAAAAATAGGGCTAAGTAATTCCTACTAAATACTAATATAAGAATATAAATTATGGATTATTTAGTTGGACTTACTAGGGTACTTTAATATTAGGGGTATATTTAGGTCCTAGAGTATAAACTCCTTATTATAGTTATTTTATAAATAGTATATAATTCCCCTATTCTAGAATACTTAAATATAAACTTAATATTTATTACTCTATTTTAGGACTAGTATTAGAATAGGATATTATAGGATGTAAAGTATTTTATTTATATTTATAATATTTACTAGTACTTATATAAGGGTTACTAATACTACTAGGGCCTCCTATAACCCCTTCCTATTCTTAATAAGTTTTAGTCCTAGATTTTAATTAACTTTATAATAGAATTACCTAGTAGGAAGGACTTAAATTTATAGTTCTTAATAGTAATTATAAATTACCTCTCTAAGTATATTTAGTTAGAGTTTATAGTCTTAATATTAGTAGAGGTATATATTAAATAGTTTTATAATATATAGTAGTACTTTTATAGCTTTCCTATTTTAATTATTAGTAATTAAGAATTAGACTAGGTTAGTTAGTTTTAATTAATATTATATAGACTTATAGGAGTATAGTAACTCTTATTTATTATATTCTACCCCTAAATTAATAGTGGGATAAAGTATATAATACTAGAGATTTAAGTATTCTTATAAGTATATATTACTTTCTCTTAATTAAACTAGTTATTATATATTATTACTTACTAATTAGTTTTAAATAACTAGGACTTATTAATTATTAAGGTTAGTTTAAATAAGTTATTAAATAAATTTAATATAATTCCTATATTTATAGTAAGAACTAATAATATAATAATACTATTGGACTTAGGCTATATTATAATCTTCTTAGTTTACTTAAGGGAGAGTATTACCTTAGTATAAGTTATTATAGTATTTATTTAGTAGTAGGATAAATAGGGTATTAATAGGGCTTAGAAAGTAGTAGAATAGTTTAAGGTTAGGGATTAGGTTTAATTATTCCTCTACTATATTAAAATTAATAAGCTTAGTAAGAAGCTTAATTAGGTTATTATTAAGTATATAGTAGTGAATATCCCTAATTTATTAAATATTATACTTAATATTCCTTATTGGATTTATTTAACTTTTTATATTAACTTAGTTAAGAGGGTAATTAATAAACTACTACTATCCTAATAACTTATTAATATATATTTAAACCCTATATTAGTTTTATCCCTAGAGAATAGGTTAGCCTAGGAGGAGTATATTATAAAGAATATTCTTATTATTAAGAATACCCCTAAGGAGGGGTATAACTATAATATATTAATTAAATAAAAAGGTTATAATTTATTTATATAGGAGCTACTAGAGAATTTAGAAAATAATAAGGTAGTTTTATAATTTAAGTTATAATATAAGAGTATTTAGGAAAATAATAAACTAATATTTATTTATTAATAATAAAAAGTTATTTAGACTATAATTAAAGTATAATTAACTCTATAGAGTAGAATTAAATAAAATAATTAAAATATATTCTTATTTTCTTCCTCCTCCTTATTATAAAAGCCTAGTAGCTCCTTATAAGCCTAGTAGTAGGGGCATAAGTACGCAGTGGGGGCGTAGTAGTAGTAGTGAATAGGGCTACTAGAGTTAGTAAAATTTAGAATTTTACTTTAATAGTAATAGGGAGTAGTGTGGCTACTACTCTAGAGAATAGTACTTTATTAACTAAGTATTAATAGGCTATTATATAATTAGGAGTTTAAAGGGGACTTATTATAAAATTTATAAAGTTATTAAGGCTAATAAGAACCTAGTTCTAATTAAGGGCTAGGAGTATAAAGGGAGTAGTGGGGATATAAGAGGTAAAAGTAATAGAGGTAATAATAATATAAATAGGGGGGGCTTACTATATATAATAGAGGTAATTATTATAGTAGTAGTATATTATAGAGAAGTTTATTATAAAAATAGTAATATAATAATTCTTATTAGACTTATTAGTATTATTATTTAAAATTATAAGAGTTATAATATAATTACCCTTATTAATTAAATTATTAATTTAATAATTAGTAGAGTAGAGCTTAGTATTAATAATAAATAAGTATAATTCCTATTTATATTTATTCTTATTAACTAAGTACTTATAATAAGAGTTACTATTACTTAAAATATATTTAATTTTAATATTAATATAATTATACTTAGTATAATAATTAAGGTAGTATTATTATATTACTTTAAGGGACTAATTCTCTTTATTATTAAAGTTATTATTAAGAATATAATTACTATATACCTATAAGGTAGGCTTCTTATTAGGGTTATTATAACTAGGACTATTACTAAGAATACTAAGAGTAGAGAAAAGTATAATTAATATAATAGAGGGAGGGGGTAGTAATAGGAAAATAATAGTAATAGTGTGGGTATATAGTAGTAATATAGGAGAGGTAAAAAGGAAAAAGAAGAAAGGAGGAGTACTATAAGGGGAAAGGAAAAATAAATAACTACTAGGGGAAAAAAAGGAGAAGAAGAGAGTAGGGGGAGGAGGGAATTACTTATAATCCTAGGAAGAGAAGGGACTAATACATAATTACTTAGGTAGTAAATTATAGCTAAATAGCTAGATTTTTCCTATTAGTTAGTAGAATAAAACTATAGGAATTAATAGAATAAGGGGAAATAGAGTAGAAGGGGAAATAGGGAGTATATTATAAGCCTAAGTCTTAGGGCTTATATATAATAACTAGAGTAGGCCCTACTAGGGAACCCTATAAGGATATAATAGAGTTTATATACTCTATATAAACTCTTCCCTTCTCTCCCTAAGTTTAGTATAATACTATTTTAGTACTATAGAGTTATTATTTAATAATTAGCCTATAATAATTTAAATAGTATTTATAATTTAAATATATTTATAATATATTTAACTTAAATATATTTAAATTTAAATAATTAGTCCTAAGTAGTAATTTAATTATAAGGGCTTTAATAGAAGAATAATAAGAGGCTTATTACTTTTCTCCTCTATTTTAAAAAAACCCTAGTAGAGATTAATAAATATAATTAATTAAATATAATTTAAATTTCCCTCCTAGAAACTACTTTAATACTCTACTTAAAAAAGCTCCTAATTATTATAGAGTTCTTAATAAAATATAATAAATAATTTATAAAGGTCTAGTATATTATCTAGAAGTTTAAATATATAAAGGGACTAATTAACCTTACTTAGTACTTTATTATAGAATTATTAATTAGAATATTAATAAGAATATTATAATAATTAATTTTATAATTAAGTAATTAAATTACTAGGGCTTTATAGAGTTCCTCTTTTTTATTAATAATAACTTAAAGTATTAGAGAGACCCCTATAAGTACTATAATTATAATAAAGTAAGTTATATTTAGTAGAATTATTTAAATTAAAGGAAGAATACTTTTATAAGGGTTTTAAAAATTAAACTATTTATAATTAATATAAATAAAGACCTAGGGAATAATAATAACCCCTTAAATAATAAGGAATTAAGAAAAGAGTAATTCTAATATAGAATTAAGTATTAGGGCTAACCTAGATAAAGGTTTAAGAATAGAGGGAGTAATAAAAATAGGAATAAAAGAGTAACTAATAATTAATTATTATTTAAATAAGAATTAATAGAGACTATATTATTAATATATTAATTAATATTAATTATAACATATATACTATTATTAATATTTCCCTTATAAAGAGACTTTATTTATTACTTATTAATAAAAGGAAGAGGAAAATAAGGGGGTATATTACTAGATTATTATTTTATAATACTTAGGGAATTATTATTCTAATTCTAGAGATTAATAAGTATATATAAAAAGTCTATATTTATATAATTAAAAGCCTTTATTCTCTTTTATACTTTAATAAGTCTTAAATAGAGAATAATTAAATAATTTATAATACTAGGGCTTAATGAGTAATTTATAGGAAAGTAAGTATAATAACCTACTTAGAGTACTAGGAGGAATTTATAAATCTTTAAGAGATTTAATTAGCCTATTTATTAAGAATAAACTCCTTTACTTTCCTATATTAGTATATAATAAAGGCTAATAAGGAGGTACTTATTATTTATTAAATAATATTTATAAGTTTTAAGAATATTAAAAAGACCCTAGTACTAAAAGAGTTTATTAATTCTAGGAATTATATACTAGTATATATTCTTAAGAAGTTCCCTAATTTGTTTTAATTTAATATAGCTTACTAATTACTCCCTATTTACCTTAATATAAATTATAAAATCCCCTTAGTTTTAAATAAGAAGGGCTATATACTAGAGCTCTTATAGGGGCTATTATATAATAAATATATTAAGTGAAAAGCTCCTTATACTAAAGAAAACCTTTAAGGACCTACTAAATAAGGGCTTTATAAAGACTAATAATTCTATTATAGGGGCCCTAGTATTCTTTATTAGGAAACTAAGAGGAGGAATTTATTTTTATATAGATTATTAGGCTCTAAATACTATTACTAAGAAGAACTAATACTTATTACTCTTAACTTTAGAGACTCTTTAAAGAGTAATTATTACTTATTAATATATAAAACTTAATATTATTATAGTTCTTTATAAAATTAAAATTAATAAAGCTAATTAGGAGAAAATAACTTTTTAAATAAAGTATAAATTATTTAAATAAGTAGTTTACCCCTTTAATTTTACTAGGGTACTTATTATTTTTTAATAATATATTAATACTTATTTCTATTAGTTCCTAAATAATTTTATTATAATTTATATAAATAATATTTTAATTTATTGTAATAGGTTTTAGAGTAATTATAAGAATAAGGTTTATTAAGTACTTAATTACCTCTCTACTACTAAGTTATAATTAGACCCTAAGAAATATAAATTCTCTATTATTAAAGTTAAGTATATAGGCTTTATAATAATTATAGGGAAGGGTATTTCCTATAATTCTAAGAAGTTAGTTATAATTATTAATTAATTTCCCCTAGTATCTCTTAAGGGGGTTTAAAGTTTTCTTAGGTTTATTAATTATTATAAGGTTTTTATATTATAATATAGTATAATTATAGAGTTATTAATAAGGTTAATAAAGAAGAATACTCCCTTTAAATAAGTATTAGAGTAGTAGTAAGTATTCTAGGAATTAAAGTAACTCTTTATAATAGAACTAATACTCTATTAATTTAACCTAAATACCTTAATAATAGTAGAGATAAATTATTTTAGTTTTATATTAGGAGATATATTAACCTAGAAAAATAAATAAAGTATTAAATACTTAATAATTTTCTATTTATAATATCTCTTCCCTATTAAGTATAATTATTTTATTTATAATAAAGAATTTTTAATAGTATTATTTTACTTAAGAGTATATAGAATAGAGCTAGGGAATACTAGGAGGTTTAAAGTACTTATAAATTATAAGGGTCTTAAGTATATTATAAAGAAGTAGTACTTTATAGAAAAGTAGAATTAATAAATTAAAAAGTTAATTAAATATAATTTCTATTTTAAGTACTAATTTAGTACTTAAGTAATAGTTCCTAATACTCTCTTATACTAAGAATAGAATACTCCTAAGAACTAGAATAATAATTAATAATAGGAATAAGTAATTTAAATTATCCCTAATAATATTTAACTTAGTAAGTCTTAAGTAAGTTATATAAGAGTTAATAATACCTCGGTTTTTAATAGTAGGCTTAATTTCTAGGAACTTTAGAATTATATTATAAGATTATTATATATTAATAATAATAGGAATTAAATAGATTTATATTAACTAAATATATTCTATAAAGTTATAAATAAGATATTATTCTTCTTAACTTAATAAAATATATTAATCTTAAGTTATTCTAATATTAAAGTGTATTATAGCTAGGATAACTACTTAAGAGACTCTTTACTATATACCCCCCCCCCCCCCCCCCCTTTCCTAGGTAGGTAGTAGCTAAAGTCCACTTATAGTACTAATTATATCAAATTTAGTGGGCGGTTTCTGCCGCCCTTCACCGCCGCGCGAGATCCGTAAAAGGGGCTCGCGCAGGCACTGCTAAATTGCGCGCACTCTCAATGAACAACATCAATAAACAATACTATCAATCTCTCTATTATTATTATTAAAATCACTGAAAATTCAACAATTAACAGTCTAATTTGTGTTACTAGCTATTTACAACTACTCAAGTTTATTAAAACTTTTAAAACCCACCTTACTACCCTTTTTAGTATATTTTTTACTCTTAAGAAGTCCTCTAATTAAATATATTAATAGTAACTCATTAAAACCCACGCACACAATCTTAGTATATAGGAGTTTATTAATACTCCTACCCTCTTAATACCCACAAGACCTAAAGCCCCTTCTCTATTACTACTACTAAAGTACTTAAATCCCTTAGTAGCTATAAAAATACTATAAAATCTCTCTACTAAGTACTTTAAAGTCTATATATAATTATATAATAACTATATAATAAATCTTATAGAATATAACTATATTACTAATAGTATTAAGGAGATTCACAACCTTATTACCTATACTCTCTTATATAATTACTTTACTATATACTACTCCCCTTTAAATACTCTTATAAAGTAGTACTAACTACTTTTAACCTATTTAACTCTATTAGAGAGTAACTAATACTAGTAGATTTATTTTATTTATTATAAGTTTTAGAATAATACCTTAAATAAGAGCCTATATAAAGTTATAATAATTAATAAGTACCTTAATAAACTTAAAACTATATACCTCATAATAAAATAAGTTTCTAAAATTAATTCATTTAAAATAGGTAATTAATTTAGGGACTTTTACTACTTATTATTTAACTCCCCCCTTAATACCTAATTAATTACTTATAATATTTAGTATAATTCTTAAAAATAATAAGAAACTCTTAATCTACATAAAGCTATTACTAAAGCCCACTATATAATACTTATAGTATATAACCTTAAATTAATACCCCTTAAATATACCTAAGACCCTAAACTATATAAGCCTACTAAATATATTTAAACCCTTAAGTAGAGAGGAATAAGTAAAAATACTTATAAATAATAAATAAGAGTTTACTACCTAGCCTATAATTAATATAATTATAGCCTTAAATACTATTATTATATAACTAGAGGTCCTAATAATTAAAAGCCTAAAAAGGAGATCCTTAATTATATTAAGATTACTTAATAAAATAATTTAACCCTTAATTATAAGTTATATAAGGTTTAATAAGGAAGTAGCCTATAAGGCCACCTTACTATATTAATAAGGGCTATACTTAAGAGGCCACCTCACTATAATATAGGAAGAGCTTTTATGCTACCTATTAGGTATAGGAGCTTATTAAGGAACTCGAGGTATGCGTGGATAAACTCATAAGAGGTCCTATAAATAGCACAACTCTTTCCTACCTATTAAGGAGGTTTTAATAAGAGTAATAGGGATTAAGTAATTGAATTCATTATTATATATATATATAGGATTACCACTATATTTAGAAACGCGCAATTCTCCTTGCAGATTGGGCCCTGGGAGGGTCCAATCTGGGGGAGTGTGTCAAATTTAGTGGGCAGTTTCTGCCGCCCTTCACTGCCGCGCGAGATCCGTAAAAGGGGCTCGCGCAGGCGCTGCCAAATTGCGCGCACTCTCGATGAACAACATAAATAAACAATACCATTAATCTCTCCATCATCATTATTAAGATCACCGAAAATTCGACAAATTATGCCCTTGATCAGCCTTTCCATGCTTATGTAAATGGCACTGGCGTTCTCGAACTCCCCCTAAATGCCGCTTCTGCAAGCTGGGGCTTGCAGCTCGATCATACGTCGCAATTCCGTCCGACCAGCTCAGGCGCTCAGGATGAAATCTCTTCACTTCTGCTTTATCTTTAAGTAAGTCCACAGTCTAAGCCCCTAGGTCCTGTTGGGGTCTCGTAGCTTGACTAGTGATCCTGAGTAAACCTAAGTGCTTTGCTATATCTTGTAATCCTGCGATGCTGCGCGATCGTCCATAGACGTATTAGGAGGACCGTGGAGACTGTTGTGCTCCCGTGCGAGGTCCTCTCTCTAAAAGCCCTGTAATGGAAGCTTTGGTTACTGTAGTACTGGAGACCGACACTGACTGTCTCTAAATGATGAGCATGCCTTCTTGCATCCCGGGCAATGGAAGCCCATGGCAGGTCGCGGTCACAGATGTTGGCGTGGTGGGGATTCCACTGTTACTGCCCTACTGATACAGTATGGTCTTCTGCAGGCGCCGATTACTTCACAGTAACAGTGGAACCTTCCTACTTTACCTTAGGTACCGTACCTACCTAGGTAGGTGGAAGTTTCCCCCCAAGCCCGTCCAAGTCTCGTGGAAGGAGCCATGGGGAAGTACCTATTAAAAAGGAGACTTTTAAGGTACCCAATTGCCTCAGGTTGCCAAGGCCTTTGCCCAACCCAAGTAGTTTGCCCGCCCCAAGCACATTGCCCGACCCAAGTAGTTTGCCCGCCCCAAGCACTTTGCCCAACCCAAGTACTTTACCCAACCTAAGAACTTTGCCCGACCCAAGTACTTTGCCCGACCCAAGTACTCTACCCAACCCAAGAACTTTGCCCAACCCAAGCACTTTGCCCAACCCGCATCTTTACCTAGGAACCCGGTACTCCTACCTCAGGTACCCACACTAAAATCCAGTGGGGCAAATGTACCCGGACCTATGACGCGCAGTTCATTCTCCAGCTTCTCGTCACTAAGGATTCAACTTGGCCAACTTTCTACCTTCGGGCAAATCCACCTATCAATTGAGCAGCCCATGTCAAGATGGCGGATGGAGTTTTTAGTAGCTGCAAATTATTGAAGCAACGCCTGCTGGCGCGATAACACATCAAATGCGCATGAGGCGTGGACGAGACCAAAGAACCCGGCGAGGCACATTCGAAGGTATTTTCTCCTGGATAGGAGGGACGGAGGGACCCCCACGAGACATGGCGTGCTCCTAATTATTCGCCCTTCGCCTCCGGACCCTGCTACTTTTCACAATCTCGGTAACCATCTTCGTCAAAAACCCCCAGCAACCTCCTCAAAAGCATCAAGCCATCCTCACTAACACATTCTCAGTCACTCCCATTCACAAAAGTCTCCAAGCTATCCAGCCATCAGTCCGAGTCCTCCCATTCCATGGGACAGACACTGTTCAGCCCACCCAATCCATCCCTAGTAGTCCAGCTGAACCTCCCAGCCGGCGGAGGCCGGACAACAGGCAGTACGTTGTTAATGTAATCCACACGCGTCCGTCCATCAAGCAACGCATCGGCCACAGCGTGGACGAGCCCAACATCGTCGGCCCGATCTGCATCGACACTCGTCTTACTCACGCCCTGGTCCGGCATCCGCGAGATCCAGACCTGGACAATCTTATCACAGCACAGCTCGTGGGCTGCGCGGCCAGTGGAGCCGGCGGGCGACCCCGGGTGACACTCCGGCGCAATGGGATGCATGCCCAGAAACTCGAAGAGCTCCGGCAGCGGTCTGGGGCCGCCGCGGTTGTTGTCTGATGCCATCAGTCGGCGGACGATGCGACAGAGTGCTTTTCGGCCGGGTTGTGGCTCATCGTGGGCTGGCTTGAGAGGCGGCGCCGCTGGAGGGTACATCTCTGCTCTGTGACGGGAGAGGAAGAGGCAGATGAGAAAGGACACTACCAAGATGCAGACGACGACGGAGACGCTGTGTCTGCGACGCGGGTATTGGGAAGTGTTGGTTCTCCGTGTTGGAAGATCCAGACGCCCGCCTGTTGGAAGATCCGGATGCCTGCCTGGCGTGTCAAAGTGAGCATAAGCGTGCACTGGACAACGGTAAACTGGGCGCTGACGCGTCGAGTTATAGGGCATCATGTTCAGCTCTCACAAGAGATGGACGCCGTCTTCCATACAGAGTTGTCAGGATGATTTGCACCGAACGAACAAGTATCCGGAGGGAACAAGCAAGCCCCTCTTATGGAACTTGGAATGGACGAAAAGAGCCGCGTGTCTCAGCGCCCGACGGTGGAGTTGTTTGTCTGCAAGGACCAGGTTGTTCTGCTCATTCCTCGCCGTCGGTTTCTCCCTACTTCGGATTGAACGGATGCTTTGTGTGGCAATGGTGAGTAATTACCATAGTTCGCGAACGTCAGTATTTCGTGGCATATGAGGCGTCCAAGCGCAGATGAGAAGTGATATACCAGACAGGCTTGATGAACAGCGGTCAAGCCGGCAGTTGTTTCCCGCTGTTTCTTCTTCTTTTGTTAAGGGGCCTGCATGTAAACCCTCGCTCCCGGCAAGTCACATCTCCTCTTGTCCTGAGTAGCGTGCTCTTTGAACTGTCATGACTCAATCCATGGGCTTCAACCGGCGGCATCTCAAACCTTTGAAACCATGTGCATGGGAAGCCCAAAGGAAGACTAAGATCTCCATCTTGGTTTCTGGAGCTTACTGGATGCCACGGAGACCAGCCGCAGAAGGTTGGAACAGTCGTGGCTCGTCTACTAATGAGTTTGAATCCAGCGACGTCTCAAAGCCGGAAATAGCCGCAGGCGTCGCAAGAAGGCTAAACAAGACAGATTGGCCGATACTTTGAACTTGGTTCCTGAGGCTCCCTGGATTCCAAGGTGCTTCTACTTCTCAGCAACTACAATAATACAGACTCTGTGCCTGATCACAGCCGGTTTTACCTCTCTTCTTCCTACAAGTCCTGCGACGTCAGCCTGCAACCTCCGCCCCAACACGCGTCGTCTGCCAGGAGCATGGAGACCATCATGTCGGCCCAAGAGGTCCACGAACGAAGACGCGCCGAGAGGCTCAAACGACGCGCCGAGAAAGACGAAATCAGGCGGTACGAAGACATCATCCTGAAGGAGAACAAGTCCAAGACCCAACGTGTGACGACAACCAGAACACAATGCCGACCCGAGACCCAACACGACGGCGACGAGGAGACCACGGCTGCGGCACTCCCAGGCGAACGACCCGCCCCCGTGCAGAGCAAGAACGTCCGGTTCGCGGAGAATCATCAGCTCATCAGGATCCCCCGAGCCGCGGATGACGATGACCCCGATACCACGTCCCCCCGAGACGTCGCCACCGCCACCGCCAGGCACACAAACGAGAACGCCGTATCGGAGCAGGACATGTCGACGCCGAGGAACAGCCACAGCTACGTCGACAGCTTGGTCATACAAGCCGGCGCCTTGGTCAGATCGATAACCTGGCACAAGAACGAGACGCATAACCACTACTACACCCGCCAGCATGAGCCCGCCTCCGAACCCGCTCCCGAAGATGACCGCGTCCCGCGGGGCCTCGCTTCTCGTGCCATCCATTCTGCCCGCCTCCGCTGGGCACTGCTGTATGCCTGCCTCCTCGCCATTGCGTACCTAGTGCTCTGTCGGTCGGTCTCTTGGGGCTACGGCCTCGTCAAGGACGTGATGCTGTTTCCATGGATGCTGGCCACATTCGCCGGCGGCCTTCCTCGTCGAACACTCGCCATCTTTTCGTCTTTGTCACTGGCGACGCCGCCTCCGACGACGCTGGCGGAAGACCCCACCGTCGGCAGTATGTACCAGGTTGCCGCCGCCGCCACCGCTGCGGCGGCCCTGATTCCCCATCTCGCCAGACTCGCCGGCGTCACCGGCCACGCGGAAGTCGTCAGTCGGGAGGTCGCGGGCCTGCTGTTGCTGCTGCCTGGCGGCAGCGGCGCGCCAGGGGCCGTCTCGCAGATCTCCGCGACCCTCGAGCACCTCCAGACCGTCCAGGACGAGACGAACGAGGCGTGGGAGCGGAAGCTACGGGAGCACCTCCGGGCCGCGCGCCGTCTGACGGCCAACCTGCGCAGGCTCCAGCCCGAGGCGGAGCAGAGGGCGGCGTCGTGGTGGTGGTGGATGCTCTGCGACCTGCCGCCGCCCACTTTCGTTCCGCAGAGGTGTTCGGGTCTGCGGCGGCGCGTCGGCGAGGTGCTGGACAAAGCCGCGGAGCTGGCGCAGACGGCCAAGCGGGCGAGGGAGACGCACATCCAGGACGACCGCATTCTGATCACCGCCCACGACGTCAAGGAGTCGCTGTGTCGGCTGCATGAGCAGGACGTCCTGGGCAGCATAGCGGAAGAAGTCTCCAGGCAGATTTCCGCTCGGGCTGATGGTGATCACGTCGGCGGTCATGTCCCACGCGACGGCCCTCCGGGTGAAGGCGACGGCGACGGCAACGGCAACGGCAACGGCGACGGTGGTACGAGTCACAGTGAGGAGGACAAGGGCGTGAAAGAGGGCCTCGCCAAGGCGGAGACGGGGGTCCTCCGCTGGGCGGGCATCCGCATCGGCGATCAGCGCAGTGGGCTGCGTGTGAACTGCATGGCGGCGGCCCAGACGGAGGCCGGGGTCAGCCGGGTGCGGGAGAGTCTGATTGCGCAGGTCGACGCGCTGGAGGAGGTATCCGACTCGTTGCTGTGGCTGCGGCAGAGCGTGGAAGGCCAGGAGAAGAGCACCAGCGACGCCATCACGGCGGGCCTGGAGCTCCTTTCGGCGTTGGGAGAGCAGCTCATGAAGTGCGTATAGTGTGGCAAGGGGGAAAGAAGAAGACTACGGACATGGCAGGCATTGTGTACGGTGTAGATTGGAAGACTAAGCAAGTAGCGGCTCGTACTACACGAACATGCCCAACCACCGCGCCGGGGGGGGGGGAACCAATGCCGAGATGAAGTACCGATGAAGTGCCCTACTGACCAAGTCCCAACAGGACCAGTTGAGCGACGGCGCCCAGGCGATGGCCGTCTCCCTGCGCACCAGGCATGCCCTCCGCTAGTGCCCGACTCGCGATGTCGAGCCTCGTCCGCAGCGGCCCCGCCCTTCGCCGAAGACGGCCGGCCTCGTCCTCTAACCGCCGCAGCTCGGCCCGCACCTGCGTTCGACCGCGGCTGAGGCCACGCCAGAGTGCCACGGCCATGTCGCCCTGTACCTGCCTCAGCTGCAGGTGCAACTCGACGAGCTCGTCGAGTATTAGTCGGTAGCTCGGAAGCGCGTCGGCCCGATGGTGTGGTCGTGTTCGTGGGCAGGGCTGTTCTCCGTCGTCGTTGGGGGGAGGGATCGCCCGATGTCGCGGAGGCTGGAGGACGGTCGCGGGTGGCGTGTGAGGGAGACCGCGACGAGGTGTCAGTCTGGGAGTTCGAGTGATGGTCTGCTGAACGTCTTGGCCGCCAGCACGTCTCGGGCCAGGCCTCCGTGGGAACTGGCCGTCGAGATGGTGCTGCTGAGGGAATGGGGGAAATGGGAGGACGCGTCGGACGGGCGGCGTGGGGTTGGCTGGACGCAACCCCGCGTGTCTGTCCTCCTGGGCTGGTCGTTGGGGCGCGGCGTGTTCCGACGACGCGTGAGAGGGCAGCCCAGACCTATCGTGCCGGTCAACGGGAGAGGACGGATGGAGTATCGGAGACGGCAAGAGTCCGCGGGGAGGTGTATGCGGAGGAGGCGGAGGAGGAGGCGGAGGAGGCGGCGGCGGAGGCGGCGGAGGAGGCGGAGGAGGAGGCGGAGGAGGCGGCGTGGGCGGCGTGGGTGGTGCGGGGGCGGCATCGGGCTCCTCGATGACGCGAACATCCTGTTGCTGCGCCGGAAGAGCGACCCGTGCCTGGTTGTTGTCCGCAGGCTTCCTGCGATCGCCCTGCCAAGTTGGTTTCGTCCATTCGTCGAGAAAGCGGGGGTAGCTGGTCGCAATCATCGCGAGTTAGTTCATCCCGCCGTTTGTCCAAGTGTCCAAGAAGAAAGAGAGCAACTTACTATCTCGTGCGGTCACCGTCCGCGACGCCCTGGAGCATGTCGTTGTACCCATCCTGGTTGCCGATGCACTCGATCCGCGACTTGACGGCATTGGTGATCTTGGGGTATATGACATCGATGTACTTTTGCCCGAGGTCCGCGATGCCGATGGCCCGGTGCAGTTCGCCGAGACGGAGGTCGGGCGAGGCCTTGGTGAGTTGGTGCTTGACGATGTGGGCGCGGATGGCGATGTCTTCGTGGGAGGAAATGGTGATGTGCATGCCCCTGGTGATCTTGACGCCGTGAAACGTCTGGCAGATTGGTCAGTGAGACGTTTTCCCGATCGCGGTCGTCACCGTGGCGAGCAGGAGACTTACATCCTGGGTGGCAGCGGCGTAGAAGTTGGATCTCGTCATGCTGAGGACCGAGTAGGCCGGCGCGGCCAGCCACGACGTGAATGGGCTTGCAAGAGACCGAGTTGAGCTGTCACAACGACAATGGAACGAAGGAATCCGGATGAGGAAGAGAAGCTGGATGAAGTTTGGATGACGATGGTGCCATAATAGAAGACGGGCAAACAGAGGCGCATTAGCGTGACCGCATCACTGTATAGAATGGTGGGAGACGGACGATGCATCGACATGACATGCCAGGAAGAACAACACACGTTGAAGATACATGGAGGAGGAGGAGGAAGAGGCTGACCGCACATTCGCCAGGGGTGCATGGCAAGACATGAAGCGGTGAATACGGATACAAACGGAAAAGCCGCCAGCGTTGAAGAGTTATCGATCACCCACCGACGCATAAGGTCCTATGTCTCCCCTGCGCCAGTGCCTAGCCGCAACATCTCGGAATCAATCTCGCGCAACCGAACGTCAACATCGAACAGCGCCCTCACGGCCGTCTTGTACTCCTCCATAGCGGCAGCGCGCTCCGTCTGTAGATGTCTCACGCGTTCGCGAGCGGCGGGAGTAGGAGGCGAGACACGAGACCTACCGAAGGCGGCCGTTGGAACTGTCCGGCCCGCGTCGTTGGCGTTATCCGAAGCCAAGGTGAAAATGCTGGGAATTCGGGGAGAGGCGGCGACGGCGGCGGCGGCGGCGGCGACTGGATCATTTCCCTCGCGAGTCGCACCTAGGACAGGAGAGAGCGTGGTGCCAGCTTCCGACGTCATGTCGGAGGGATCGACGGGGTGGAAATTGTCTCGGAGGCGGAGGAGGAGATCCTGGTCAGGGCTCTGCGGCGTGCTGCGCCGGCCTTTGCCACCTCTGGACCCGCGGGCGGCGCGGTGTGGCCGCGGTAGAGGCGGCGCCGGCGACGCGTTGTGTTGTTGGTAGCCGCTCACGATCTTTGCCAGATGCGATTGTCGTTGGTTGTCGCCGTCCTCGAGATTCATGTTCGTCAGCGTGGTGGAGATGGTCGACGCGTCATCGTCGTCGTCGTCGTCGAGAGGCTGCATGCGGGAGAGATAGACACGCTCCTCGTGCAGGAGCTGTCCGAAACTGATCTGGTTGAGACGGTCCGTGTACTGGCGTGTCTCATCCTCATTGAAGATGTAGGCCTTTTCAGCCAAACGGAGGCGTTCCTGGTGTGTCTGGCGCTCGAAGGCACTGCGCGTTCGAAAGGCGGAAGCTGACATGATGCGAAAGTGATGATGTGGTCGACGAGTGGCTTAGGTATGAGACAAGTTCGGAGTGAATGAGCGGAAGGAGAAGAAGAGGAGGAGGAGGAGGAGGATGAGGAGGAGCGATGAGATGGAGGAGATATGGGAAGGGGGCAGGTAAGCAAGGACAAGCCAGCTCAATCAAGATGGGTGAGTAGATGGTGGAGCGTAGGAAAGGTAAACAAACGAAGAGAGGCACTTCCGTACCCACGACCAGACCAAGGGCAAGGTAGGCGGACGAGACACACTGGTGAGACAGACATGCGCTTGTTCGCCGGAACACGAGGAGGGCAAACCGGTGAGGAAAATGATGAGCGCATACCGAACCAGGTCCGACATGCTGCCGTTTACATGTCCCGGACACACGGACATCTATCCGCCCGTCTCCCGTGATTGCAGTAACCGGCCGTGTAGTTCGTCTGCCATAGGTCCATAGTTCGTCCGTCATGCGGTTCGTCCGTCGGTAGTTCCCATCGTCCTTCGTGCGGTTCGTCTCTCCAAGCCGGTGCCTCCACGCAGGACGCATGAACTGCCGTCCCATGTTCAACATCTCGCGTGTTGTTTTGCCATGTATCCAGCGGAAGACCAGCACCAGCCTGGCCAGGAAGGCATATCGAACGTCTGAATCAGAGTCCAAGTGTCGGTGTGGGTGCAGCTTATGTGTCAAACAACGCTGCGTTGACCAGCGAGCCGGGGGCAGGCTCTCCAAGTCTATAGATACGCAACTGTCGCAAAGTACAGGTCATTTCTCTGAAGAGAGAACAAAGGTTGATAGACATGGCGAGCCCCGCCATCATCTCGGACGTGTCTAGGGTGCATCTTCTTCGTCGCTCTGTCCTTCTCCCCTCCGCTTGGGTTGGGCTTGTCCACACAAGACTCATTATCAGCACTTTGTGATGGTCACTGGCGTCTCCTCAGACGTCCATTACGCACGTCTCTTCCGTGCTCAAACTCGTTGCAACGGGCATGCCGTCAAACTCACAGGCTTCCGTTGTCCTTCTCCAACATCCACTCATGAGACACCATCGCCACCACCAACACCAGCGCAACGGACACCTTCGTCCTTGGCAGATCATCGGCACCTCGCCCGCTGCTTCACGCTTCCCACATCCCAGCCCCCATCAGCGGAGGCGCCGGCGTCACACAATCATCTCGCTTCCGTCTCCCGGCGCAGGGATGCAAACAAACACCACCCACACCTGTGCGCTCGCACGTCCACAACCAGACACGAGCAACCGGCAAGCCGTGTCCCCCATCGAGAAGGGAGATCACGCCGAGAGACGGGTTGGGAGAGGGATGGATTTTGCGGACCGGGCACCGTAATTTCTGTTTCCTCAACCGACGCCCCTCTCCTTGGTCTTTCACGCTCTTGGCGGACACCGCTCCCTGCTCTGGCTCCGGCACCCTCTGTCTCTCACGGTCTCCGGCCACACGGCTGGCCTTGAAACAACAAACAACCGCTTCTCCAGCCCCCGTCTCACTCTCCACGGCTACCCAGCCACCAACGAAGCAACAACCTCAATCGCAGCAGCGATTCGCGCCCCGGTCGCGCCGCGTCCTTTCTCGGTCCTCTGCTACCTCCCTGGGCGTCCTGTCTGCCCGGCCGTGGCGCTCAAGGGTGGTAGATGCGTTCCGTGGACGTCGGGCAGCAGCGGTGGCAGCAGCGCAGCGCAGTGAAGGCTTTGGTTTGGAGGGGCAGGATTGCAGCGTGTATTCGCGCCCCGGTCGCGCCACGTCCTTGTTCGTACGTCTTTCCGCCTCCCTGAGCGTCCTGTCTGCCCGGCCGTGGCGCTCAGGGGTGGTGGACACGTTCCTTGGACGTTGGCAGCAGCGGTGGCAGCAGCGCAGCGCAGCGCACTGGAACAAGGGGGGGGTCGGCTTTGGTTCGGGAGGGGCCGATTGATATGTTGGGGTGTACGCTGGGTGTGGCGGCGGCAGCGGAGGCGCGCAAAGGAATGAATGTATCTGCGTGGTGTCTTTTGTTTTCTGGGGGGACGCCCCTGGGAGACGAGATGCTGCCCGGCCACTTTGGAGGGAGCAGAAGAAGGACGTAGAATAGTGTATGTTTTCGTCGGCGTTGGGGGGATGTCGCCGGTGCGCGCCCGCGTCCAAGAGCCATGATAGTCCGGGTTGCCGGGAAACCTCAACCAAGAACAAGTATGTACAAAATAGCACAGAGTTGTCGACGAATCGTCCAAGATGACAGCCGGTCTGCACAGTGCTAATAGCACCATGTCTATAGCCGATACTTAAGCACATGGCCATCCATCTTGCGGGATGCCACGGCGCCTTTATCCACGGCACTCGCATCGCAAACACCACAGGACACCTCTGCAACCACCGCCGCAAGCCCGTCTCCGTCCCTCGCGCTGGCCATCATAACCAGATCTCTCGGGCCCGTCGTCTACACGGCCAGCGACTCGAACATGGCCCGCAGCCGCAGCCGCAGCCGCAGCCAGAGCCAAGGTCGCGTAGACCCTGGCCGCCGCGCGTGCCAGATGCGCCGTTTCCACCAGGAGCTCCAGACAAGACACGTCTACAAGAGGGAGCTCCTTGACTTGTTTGACAGTGACACGCTCGCGGCCATCGACCGCCTGATCGACGAAGGCATTGACTGGCAGGTTGTGGCGGATGGCGAGGTCCAGTTTGATCCTAAATGGATGAAGACCAAATCGCTCACATCGCAACTGGGCTGGATTAAGAGGTGGGCGCGAGAGGCCGGGGAGAAGCGACAGGCTGAAGACGGCGGAATCGGCTCGGAGCAGGGTGTGGCGGCGGATGCCGACAATGCCGCTGACCTCGAGAGTTCTGCCGGGCTCTCAGCTGAGCCGGTTGATCTTCTCCGTGATTTGCAACTGGGTGATAACACACACAGCGTCGACCACTATGCGAACATCGTCACACCAAACACCAGGGAGGCCTTCCAACCTCTCGTCACGGACGCTCCGCAGCACGTCGCAGCATATTTGACGAGCCTTCCTTCCCACTCCGGGCCATTCACCAACGAGCCACACTCTAGTCCCGCGTTCCCGATAATCAGTGGTGGCGGCGGCGGCCTTGACGCCGAATCGACAAACACCCGTCCACTGCAGCCGTCTCTCGGCCCCGAACCTCTCTCGGTCGACATGCTCGTCCGCATGCGGGAGGAAAATCGCATAACGAGGGCCGCGTACAGAGAAATCCCACGAGAGTACCGGGATTGGCTCTTGGCGAAAAGGGAGGCGGGGTTACGACGCCGGGAGGTGGAAGAGGCCGAGACTCTTTGCCAGAATGCGCAAACCAAGGCCCAGTCGCAGCGGGATGCGCTGGAATTCGCAAAGCAAGAGCTGCAGCGTGCGAAGAGCGCGGTGACGGACGCCAAACGACGACATGACGCCGCCGCGGGACTCGGGTCTGCACACACGGAGGCCGTAGTCGATCGTGATGATGGTGACGGGGAGCTTCATACGTTGCGACTCGAGCGCAAACAGAAAGCCCGAGACTACAACTCGGCGTTGGAGAGGTGTACGTCGGCTGCCACAGAGCACAATTCGGCGTACGAGGCCTGGGCCAAGGTGCGAGACGCGTCTCGAGAGGCGGACGCCTTGGAAGAGCAGCGCGCATGTACGTGGGAGCGGCTCCGTGGTGTGCGTCGGGATGGCGTCGGTCGGTCGATAGGGCAGATGACTGGAGAGGCAGAAGTGCCGTCAGGTTGAGGCTCTTGAGGTTTGGGAGATGCCGGAGTGGTGATGATAGCCAGACATAGCTAGAAATCCGGTCTGAATTGCGCGCGTATCAAACGCTATCTACTGATTATCGGGTGCTCCACGTCGCATGGCCTCCGCCACCCACCAGTCCCATTGACTCCGGCTGCGGCGCGCATGATGTGTGCCCCAGTTTGCCAACCCTTGAAGCTGCGTGATGGCGGGTTCCACGGCGGGCAGGTACCAGTGCGTTCGCGTCAGCACTCGTCGCGATCCTCCGGTCTGGTCCCGTGTCTCGGTAACCCATGGTCCGGCGCCACACGGATTTGCACCCTTGTCGACGTGTTGATTTGATGTGCATGCGTCCAGCGGCGCCGCGGCCAGGAGGGCAATGGTGCGATTGCCCTGCACACGGAGATCTGTCACCAAGGTGTTAACGAGCTGGCGGGAGAAACCGATGGCCCACGTCAGAGCTGAGGCGGTTTCGAGCAGAGGCAGGACGCGGTCGTATGGCGAGATAATTCGAGCGAGAGCTAGCTCAGTCACGTTGAGCGAGGAGGACGATGTGCTGCTGCTGAACAACCATACAGCCTTGTCGTCGCCGCGAGTGTCGTTGCGCAGCTTCTGAGCGCGCGCGTCTGGGACGACATCGGATCGGAGGATGTCGGCGAGAAGGTTCAGACTGATTACGACTCTGGCGACGGTGTGCTGGAGCGAGTGCAGCTTGTCGGCAGCGTCGTAGACGACTTGAGCAAACCTCGATGGCGTGCCAGGAGGTTCCGAGACGGTGAAGAATAGTGTGCTGATGGTTTCTAGCACGCGACGTGACGTCTCGTTGTAGAAGCTGAGATCTTCTTGGTCCGGGGAAGTCATGCCGTTGGCGTCTTCGTCGGCGCTGTTATGGAGGCGAACATGTTCGCGGAGAGCCTCGATGAGATGGAAGACGGCATAAGTGGAGGACGAAGGCCAGGAGGACGTCAAGGCGGCCAGAGCTTGGTACCAGCGCGGTGCGACGTTGAGCGTGGAGCGGGAGACGTCTCGACATAGAAGCACGACATCCGAGTGCAGAGACGGGCGCGATCGCGACGACCAGGCCTTGACGGCGGTGCAGAGATCGGACGACGTGGCGTAGAGATGGTTGAAGAAGTCGGTGACTGTGAGGGACGTATGGGCTGGGGGTATTTCCGAGGGTTTCGGGTGGAGGCGATAGTGCCTGTCGACCATGTCTTGCACGCTCCAGACGACAGGGAGGGGTGCGACTGTGTGGTGCTGCAGGAAGGTGATGAGGTCGTCGAAGAGATGGAGCGGTGCCTGACGGATGCGGACGCGGGAGGGAGCAGTAGTCGAAGAGTCGGGTCGCGACCGAGACAGCGGCGGATAGGCGGCGAAGGCATTCGAGATGAAGGGTTCGACGAGGAAGACGGCGACAGCAACGGTCACGAGCCACAAGACGAGGAGCCAGAGGCGGGATAGTGACGATGGAAGGGAGAGCCAGCAGGGGCGTCGGGGAGGTTCGGACGAGTCGGACGGGTCGGACGGGTCGGACGGGTCGGACGGGAAAAGCAAGATGGTGTCCTTGACGATACAGAGGTCGGCGTTGGTCGGGTCGACGTCGACGTCGGTCGGAGCAGGTGGGTGGGCGTAGACGTAGGCGACGGTGCCGTCGTCACGCAGGCGGAGGTTGAGAGGGCCAAGAGGCGACGGGGAGAAGTCGGGGTCAAAAGTCATGTTGACGGTTTGGAGGTTGACCGCAGCCTCGGCATCGGGGCCGGGGGGGTCGAGATCGAGATTACTGCCATTTTCGACAGCATCGTGACTGCATTCTCGGAGGGGCGCGCGTCGCAAGCGTACGGTGAACTGCAGGGTGATGTGCCTGGAGGAGATGTCGGAGTTGGAGTTGGTGTCTGGGTCGGCGCTGGTGGAGGTGGAGGTGGAGGAGGAGGTGGAGGAGGAGTTGACGGGGGGAGAAAGTGGAATTGGAGATGATGGAATTGGAGAAGTTGGTTCTGACGAGTCCCGGTCCCGGTCGGCCATCTCACAGAGGCAGTGGAGTGCTGTGGCTGTGTCGGGCAGTCCAAACCTAAGGGTCCGGGTGCAGGTGCCCTGAATGGAAGGGTGCTTCGAATGGAAAGACGGTTGGCTGCGGCTATTATCGGGGAAAAGGAAGCTCAATGTTGTGGAAAGCAGCACCAGAGAGCAGAATAGAACAGGAAGGCAAGAAAATAGAGAAAATAAGAGCGATGAATGAAGCTTAAGAGGCTGGCAGCACAGCACAGCACATGCTGCGAGGGATTGATGTTCAATTAGGTGACCGTTTCTCGAATCTGTTTGTCTATTGTTTGTCCATTGTTTGCCTGTTCATCAATGCCGTGCCGTCCATACCTTCCTTACATAGTACCTTAGTATCCCACCTTAACATCCGCGATGGGCACTTTCCACACGGGCAGGGGCAGGGGCAGGGACGGGACATTCAAGTCTGAGGTGGTCACTAGAAGTAATTGCTAGTGCTAAGCCCACTGGACCGATGGGCTGAGGTACCCAACCTTGGAAGGTATGTACCTCCATACTACTAAGGTAGGGGCTGGTGATGTGGAGCAGTATCGTATGTCAGCCCCGGAGTCGTGCCGGAAACGGACAGGAACGTACTCCGTAATTAAAACGGACAGGGACTTATTTGAAACGGACAGCAACCCAATCAAAACACACATCAAAGTATCCATAGACTTGAACTTTGGTTACGGCGCGTCGGTTGGCCCTTTGCTCCCGCCCTTTGTTCTCCCCACGTGCTAGGGGGACTCTGAGTCTGGTATTCCTAGGGTGGGTTTGATGCATGTTGGATATCCTGGCTCCCTCGCAAGCCCGCCGTCAAGCCTTCTTCTTTTCCCAAGACAACAATGAGTGTGGGCGCCGGCCTTCTGCGGGGGCTTTGGGGCGGCCGGGACGGCTTGCGAGTGTGCATCAGACAGGCGGATGCCGATGGCGACGGTATTGATTCAGGAGGGCTCGTCGGGGACGGGAGGCACAATCGGTTCGGTCGGGAAAAAGCGGTAAACGGCAGGTCGGAATAACTACAGCGATCAATCGTTAGTAATGATGGGGATTGCAGGAGGGGACGGTGATAGTGGAACAGGAGAATGAAGATTCTCGGGCGTTATCGCAGCATTTGTTCGCCACGATTCTTCTTGTGCCTTTTGCCACCCAGCCATGTTCAGCCACATGGGGGTAATTACCGCGCCCAACGCGAGTAATAATGATAGGCGGTGATAGGCGGTAGGCTTGGCCGGTTGCGATTGCGCTGATTGAGATGGAGGGAGGTGCTGTAGTGTGGGCGAGCACTGGAGGGAGGGGACGAGGCGAGGTGCGCGACAAAAGCAACGACACATTATGGCCACAGCAGTTGTCCGACTCAAACAAAGGTCCTACAGACGTTGGGTTTGCGGCGGCCCCAGCCAACAAGGTCCCTACAAGGTCCCTGCAAGATCCCAACAGGCCACAACTACAAGAAATTGGCCCATTGTGTAGTGAGGGGTAGGTGTGTCCATCAGAGTACCTGCTTCGGAATGCGGAGAAATCGTCAGTGCACCATGTTATTTAAACCAATGGTGAATTTTGTAGCTGATGGATATTACTGAAGTAATAAGTAGGTATCAATTGGAGAAGACTGGGTCTTCTTATACTGCTGTAATAGGCACACCTTAACAACACTATTTCTTTTCTTTCATCTTATTAAGTATTCGCCTTGAGCTAAATGAAAAACCTCAACCAGAGATCGTGGGCACCATTTCAGCGGCCATCTTGTGTGTTGTGACGCGTTGCGAGACGGCGCAACGGTCTGTGTCTGCATCCCAGATGATAAGGTGCCAGGCAAGCTTCGCGGCGTTAGTAACTTAGCTATATTATTAAAGCTTATGTTATATACTTGCTTGTGGAAGATTGGGTTGAAGGTGGTGGTATATTGATTGGGTTCGATGGTTATGTTCCTGAGTTTTGGATAAGTATTGATGATGTTAATGATAGTGGGTATGTGAAAGTGAGTTTATGTGAGTATGAGAGTAAGAGTGAGTATGAGAGTAAGAGTGAGTATGAGAGTAAGAGTAAGTATAAGAGTAAATGTGAGTATGAGAGTGAGAGTGAGTATAAGAGTGAGAGTGAGTATAAGAGTGAGAGTGAGTATAAGAGTAAGAGTGAGTATGAGAGTGAGAGTAAGTATAATAAGAGTTCGAGTGAGTATGAGAATAAGTATAAGAGTAAGTTTAAGTTAATAGTGATTAATAGCTTCTATAATTTATAGTGAAGTGAGTTTATATTTATTCCCTAACCTATTCTTATTCTATTATAGTGAAAACATTACTCATATTACTAGGTTTATTATATTATCATTGGGATCGTTTTGTGATGCGTCCGTATGGTCGCCTGTAGGACTACCTTACTATGTCACGGTAAGTGCTATGAAAGTGATCCATAAATATCGCGTCCAAATGAGAAGCGCAAATTGAATGCGTAGGTTCACAGTCAGACTTGTAAGCTTTGAGAGATGCAAGATAGATACTTATACTCCAATTAATTGATTAGGACTTTTCCTTAGCTAGTTTGTAGAAGACCTTGTCCCAATTCAATGCAGCAAGGCACGTAAGGTACATCTCCTCTGGTATCTCAAAGGCTACCTTACTACTCGGTTGTCAAAAAAAATGGCTGGTTTTGGGGGGTGACTACTCAGAAGAGCGGCCATTTATTTTGACGACCGAGTGCGGCGAGTGGTAAGGTAGTGCGGCAGGGGATTCACTGTTACTGCCCTGTCATTTAAGGTTTCTGAAGAAGGATCGCTGCGTGGTATTGCGCAGTGAATAGCTCTTGTCCCAATTTTCGAGGTGCTCTAAAATACAACGCAGTGCTGCTGTGACCTTATTTGCGGTGTTTTGGATCGCTGCGCCATAGTGGGCCGTGCCTCCCCAAGGTATACTCCGCTAGTACCTCAGAGGCTAAGGTACCTTAGTGCGGCATGGGTCCCACTGTTATGACGCATCTTTCGAAGGTGCCGGCGCGACACGGCTAGAGAGCTCTTATCGCGCTTGAGATAAGTAATTAACCAATATAGTCAGTCAATGGATGGGGTTTGCCTGCAGGGGCTCCCGTCCTCAACCCTGCCCTTCCATTAGTGACACTAAATCTCCCTGGGCGTTCTCAAAATATCCAGTACCTCAACTGCCCAAATCCGTCCTCGGAACTCCATCTGCGCCAACTACCTCATTCACGTGGTCCGAATGACCTAGCAACCGCGCCCGTCCAGGGGCACCGCCTAAGATCGGATTCCGAACAGAAGATCTTCTCATTATCAAGGTCTTGTCAGCGCTTCAGGACAGGGATTACATTACATCCGCATCCGCAATCGAGTTTATTTGCTTCAACGTCATTCCAACGATAATCACTCCCTTGCTACTACTTCGAAATATGAGGCGGGTGGACAACCAGCACGCCTGGATCTACAGCAGCGCCCTTCAATCGAGGTTGCGTCCTGGTCATCAACAATAGGCCGTCTAGCAGATCCACCACGAATCACGGCATCTCCCTTGACGATATGAACTGTGAGTACGATGGAGTAAGTCCATTACTGCCGTTTGTTAATCAATATACAGCATCGGACTCGCGCTGTTCTCGACCCCGAGCAACCCACAAGATCCGCAGCAACCGATGCCTCCTACTGCTCGAGCTCACGCGCATCACTGCCCACGAATCCAGGCTCCTCGTCGATCAAGGCCGACGTCAAACCAGATCCGCTCCCCTTCCATGAAGCCATACTACCGCACTCAAGCAAGGCCGAATCCAACCCACTCTGTCTCCGACTTATCAAGCTAGCTGGCCGCCCACACCCAGTCAACGCCAAGATCAGATCAGTTCAGCTTCCCCTTCCTCAAACCAGATACCCGCACCCTCCGCGCGAGGAACTAGTTCACAATCTCGTTAGCTGCGGCCGTATGCAGCTCCATCTGCAAAGAAATATCTTCTGTCGCTTGCCCACGGCCCAAGGGCATGATTCCTCGCATTCATAGCCTAATATGATTTGAGCTACTCTGGGTCAAAAATGATGTATTGTACGCCGGTAATACCTATGTGTTTGCTCCCTCTTTATGGGCTGGCTGGATCATCTCCTTTAGCCTCGGCTATAATAATGTATTCATACCCAGATAGTATAGTAATACTGCTGATTCCCTGCGCTCTTCTCGCCACACCATATAAATGTGACCTGCGCGGCTATCAAGCCTTCGTCCTCTCCTGGGTATGGAGTTCCTTCGCTTGACGCCTCGCGACATCACGACAGTTCTTCCACTGACAGCCATCCCTACCAACTCGTCGGCCTGTTCAACTCTTCGTGTGACCTGACAGCTCCGACGCCCGTTTGTAGCCCTAACCACAATGTGATCTTGTATCCCTTCCCAAGTTAATTTTCTTTCGATTATGGCTGTCAACTACTGACTTAGTAGGGCCAGCAAATTCATTTGCTCTGGCAAAGCCCCCGCGGAGATAGCAAGCCCGCGTCGCTATTCATAGAAAAGCTGCTGACTACTGTATTTGCTGTAGGGCTTGAGTGTGTTTGGTTTGTGTTCTCAATGCTGCGGACGTTCACCACGGTATCAACGTCAGTCTCAAAGACCCGACGGCACATAGAGTCGGACGTTTGCTCTAGCCTCGCTCTATGGCGCGAAGCCCGACGTAACCAATCCATCGCTTCAGTAAAGTAGTAGCACAGGCTCCAGCAGATGGTGCAGGGTATCGCTTGGAATCAAGCCTTAATCCTCGTTCTCGACCTCGGACGAACATATTAAGTCCAAATATGAATATTTCCGAGCTAACATCAGTCTTGAATGAGCTCGTGATATACGTATTTGAAGTCCTCCTTCTTGCGCAACTTGGGTTTCCAAAAACTCATTGTCGAGGAGCTTCAAAGGCGAATTCACCCTGCTAGTGCGTCGGATTCAGCGTCAGTATGTCAGAGATATCACGGCCGAATACTAGACTGTATAGCAGGAGAAGGGCTTCGGGCTAGCCACATACCATAGAAACATCTATTACATCGGTTAGCCGCTACAGATTAGGGATGCCGATCCTGTTAGATCTAGTCAAGCGCCGAGTGCGGCTTGCAGGACATCATTCAAGAGTGGTGTTCTGGGCAATATTCCACACCTCAGACTCCTGAACATAACAAGAGGCTTCAAGCGCACTGGATCCTATTAAGCAACAGTATAGCCAGTGATTATGGTGCAAATAATAATAAATTAATATGTAACTAACTGTTAAATTCAGGGGGCGCTCATTCATAGAATAGTTAGTCCGCGACCCACAATTATAAGGCTCACAAGTCTTATATCTCTACACAAAAATCACATACTTCTATAGTAATAATAATATAATATACTAACTATAGCAAAATACCTAATAGAATACCTAGTAAAATATATAATAGTATATATCCTAGAATTAACTTAATCTCCTTATAGAGGAGAACTAGATCCTTTATTAGGCCCTAACTTAGTTTACTTAGTATTAGGAGACTATATTCTAGATAATATAGTCTAGCTAGGCTAAATAAAAGCCCCTCTTAATAAAAAGCCCCTTTAATAATAATACTTTCTACTATTTATTCTAGAAAATAATAATATAATATAAACTTATAATTAATTATAATTTTATTAATAATACCTAGGACCTCTAGTAATTCCTTTAAATTAACCTCTTACTTAAAATCCAGGCCTATATAAATAACTTCTATATAACCTAAAGTCTATAGAATAACTAGGACATAAAGACCTTCTTCTAGTACCTTACTAAGTATTATAAAAACCCTTATTATAATATATAAGCCTTAGAGAAAATCCAATACTTATACTAGGAGCCTAAATAACTATTTATAGAATTCTTTTAAGAGAGGGCTTCTAAATACTTATAACTAGTGGGAAATAAAAGGGGATATATATTAACAGTTTTACTAATCCTATTAAACTATTATTCCTTATATTAATAGCCCACTAGGGGGAGTAATATAAATAATTAATTATAAATATAGTATAAATTAATATTATACTTATATTTATAGTCCTAGGCTATTAGGGGCCTCCTTCTATTACTTTACTAACTATATATTATTACTTTATAAATCTATTTAATAAAGAGAAGGCCTCTAGTCTCCCACTTTATTAGGGGATATTAAACTACTATATATAACTTAAGAAGAACCTAAATAAATTAAAACTAGACCTCTTATAGAGCCTATTGTATAATATACCCTAGGAATATCTCTTAAAAGTATAGTAATAAATTATAGACCTTATAAATAAGGGCTAGGTTTATATAAGCTCCTCTATAGTGGGAGCCCTAGTCCTACTAATTAAGAAGCTAGGTAGGAAATAGTAGTTCTATATCGACTATTATACTCTTAATACTATTAGTACTTATAATTATTACTTCTTATTATTAATTAAGGAGATATTATATTTATTATTTAAGATTATTTAGTTTACTATAATAAATATATATTCTACTTATTATAGAATCTATATTATTAAGGGTAATAAATATAAAATAGTATTCTAAATATAATTTAGCTCTTTTAAGTAGTTTATTATACTCTTTAAATTAATAAGTGTACTTATAATATTCTAGTACTATATTAATAAAGTATTAAGGTGAATTTTAAATAATTTTATTATAGTATATTTAAATAATCTCCTAGTTTATAATTATAGTACCCTAAAGAATTATAAAGTTAAGGTCTTAGAGGTACTTAGGAGATTATAGGAAGTAGAACTTTACTTGAATTTAAATAAATATAAGTTCTTAATAAAGAAAATAAAATACCTAGTGTTTATTATTAAAGTAAGAAGAGGAGTATATTATAACCTAGAGACCCTAAGGAATACTTACAGAGTATAGAGCTTTATAGATTTTATAAACTTCTACTATAACCTAGTAAATTAGTTTTTTAAGTTAATAAAGCCCTTGTTATACCTTATAAACAAGAGTATATTATTTAAGTAGAATAAAGCCTATAAAGACTCCTTTAATAAACTTAAGGCTATATTTATTTTAAAGCTAGTCTTAGCCTAGTGGGACCTAGATTAACTTATAGTAGTAGAAGTAGACTACTCTAGTATAATACTAGGTAAATACTTATTTTAAGTAAATATAGAGGGTATTCTCTACCTTATAGCCTATTATTCTACTTAATTTACCCTAGTATAATAGAATTATACTATTTAATAATAAAGAGTTATTAATAATTATCTCTTACTTAAAAGCCTAGTTAATAAAGCTCTGGAGTATAATAAAGCCTTTTATTATTCTTATAAATTATAAAATTTTAAAATACTTTATAAGTCTAAGATTAATATTAAAGTAATAAACTAAATAAATAGAGACCCTCTCTAAATTTAATTTTAACCTAAAGTATTATCTAGGGTACCTAACTAGCTACTTAAATACTCTATTTAGGAGGGGCTAGGATAGTATTATAGAAATTTAACCCCTAATATAAATTCTTAGGCTAATTAGGGTTATAAAGGGAATTATATTTAATAATTCTAGTAATAGAGACTATGGAATAGGACCTTAAGGGGGCTATAGTAGTAGAGGCCCTACCCTATTATATTACTAATACTTTATTAGGTAAGTATACTTTATTCTAGAGTATAATTCTACTAATACTTTAAAACTAAGAGGTAGCTAATACCCTAGTATATATAATCCACTTTATAATAGTAAAGAATAGGGCTAGGTAATTTCTATTAAATACTAATATAAGAATATAGGTTATAAATTATTTAATTAGACCTACTAGGGTACTATAATATTAAGGGTATATTTAGGTCCTAGAGTATAAGTCTCTTATTATAATTATTTTATAAATAGTATATAATTCCCCTATCCTAGAATACCTAAGTATAAATTTAATATTTATTACTTTATCCTAGAATTATTACTAGAATAAAATATTATAGGATATTAAATATTTTATTTATACTTATAATATTTATTAATACTCCTATAAGGGCTACTAATATTACTAGGGCCTCTTATAACCTCTTCCTATTCTTAATAAGTTTTAGTCATAAATCTTAATTAACTTTATAATAGAACTACTTAATAAAAAGAACTTAGACCTATAATTCCTAATAATAATTATAAATTATCTCTCTAAGTATATTTAATTAGAGTCTATAGTTTTAATATTAGTAGAGGTATATATTAAAACAGGCTAAGGACACTATAGGGGCAAAGAACAACAAAACTACACACACCCACACACTTATATAAGAGTATTACAGTATTATAACCTTGTACCTATAGGCCTTAAAATAAAGGAAAAGAGCTTAAAATAACTAGATATATTATTATAGATATAATCCTAAAAAACTTAATTAAAAGAATAATAATTCACTAAGAAAACTAAACTTAAATTACTATACTATTTATATTATTATATTAATAATAATACTAACTCTATTTTTATCCCTCTATAGGATTCTATTTATAATAAATAATTAACTAAGTTACTTAATAAGCCTTCTTATAATAGTAAATCTTACTACCCTATTTTAATTATCCCCTATAGTTTTACCTTAATAACTTATAAGGTAGACTATATATAAAAAAGAAAACCTAAAATAAAAGAAATTTAAATATAAAGGAAAGAAGTCTATTTAATAGCCTAATATCTCTTATAGTCTTATTATAAATATAATTACTTCTTATAAAAATTATATTATTTATTATAATACTACTCTAAAATATTCTCCTTTATAAGTTTATAAGTTTTATTCTATTTATATTCTTATTTATAATAACTCTAATTATACTACTTATTTAATTATAAAAAGTAATAATTATAGTTATTATTAAGAATATAGTTCTCTATTTACTACTAGTAATTAATATACTTATTAATATAGTCCTCCTACTTTTTATAAGTAGGCTTAAAAGTATTAATTAACTCTAAGTAGGTAAATTACTCTCTAGTAATAATAGTCCTATTTACTAATAGAACTAGTAGGCTTAGACTTAGAGTAAGTACTTTTAACTTTTAATATAGTAGTATCTTCTTCTTTATAAGTTTATAAGAATCTAGAGGGATTTTCCCTAAATCTAAGAGATTAGAGCTACTATTATTAATAGAATTAGGGGCTATACTAAGTAGTATTACTAATTTATTTTCTAAATTTATAATAGGGAAGTTATTTAGAATATTAAGAGTAGTAGGTAATATAATATAATTATTAGGTTTACTAAGTAGACTTAAGTAATAATAATTTATAAAAGTCCTAGTAAGTAGCCTAGGTAACTTAGAAGTAAGTAGGTAAGTTACTTTTTTATTCTCTAAGAGTTATATTTTACTAGTAGTATTATTAGCCTCTATTTTAAGTAGGTTTATTTTAAGTATATAAAGAATTTTATTATTATATATTATAAAGTAATAAGTAAACTCTATAATAATAATTAAGATATAATAATTAACTAATTTTAAATATTTTATTATATAGGGTCCTAGCTTTATTATTATAGAGACTAAACTATTAATAATCCCTTCTCTTATATAGACTTAAACCTAATTTACTACTTTAAGATTATAAATTTAATTATTATTTTATTTAACTTAGAAATTAACCTTTATATTATATAAAATGAGTTTATAAAGGTTACTAGGAGCCCTAAAGTATTTATAATATAAATAGAGATTATTTATAATCTTAATAAAATATTAGTT